>JAJMDK010000001.1:147757-169126 GCA_030573515.1 Hanseniaspora jakobsenii
TACATTATTATTATTATTATTATTTACTATATAACACATATAATACTATACGGTATAATTACTACTACTACACTATATAATAATAATTAATAATATAATAATAATTAATAATATAATAATACTTAATAGGTGTTATATTAATATACGTATTATTATACTAGTATATAGTAGTAATAATAATAGGTGTTAATTAATTAATTAATAACTTCATAATAACTTCATAATAAATAATAACTCATTATAATTATTATAATTATAATTATTATTAACACACACACACACACTATAATATATATAGTAAAGTATATAAGATAAACACACACATATACACTATCATTATATATATATATATATATATATACTTATTATATTATCTATATATCTATCTATCTATTTACTACTATTATTAATATATACATCTATATATAAATAATAAATAAATATATAAATATATAGATAAACCAAAAAAATATTAAAATATTAACACCATATACAACATATAAAAATAATAATAAAGAAAAATAATGGTTGATACTAGTGCATTTGATTTTATTAAACAACAACCACCACCTTCTTCTTCTTCTCAATCTAATAACAATACTAAAGATGATAATTCTACATTAACGCCTACTGTAAGTGTATCATCATCATGTATCAACAATGAAGATTGTGTTATAGAACTCAGTACTATAACAGGATATAATAAATTCATTAAAAATATTAAAACTAAAAAAGGTATAGATACTTATACCAGATTATTTAATAATGATAATGATGATAGTGATAGTAATGATAGTAACAGTAAAGATAATGTATCTTGTGAGATTGTGAATCAAAGTAATTCTGAAGTTATAGCTATAGTAGTAGGTGAAGCTCTAGAATATGTAAAGAATATGTCATAAGACTCTTTTTATATTTATAAATATATATATATCTACTTTAAATTAAATTATTACTATCATTACTTTATGTATATATTTCTAATTATATATATGATTATTAAAAAAAGAAAAAAAAGAAAATAAAAGAAAAAAAGAAAAAAATAAAATTAAAAAAAAACTCTATTCAGGAACTATGTCTTTAGCATGAAGATTAATAGGAGTATTTAACAAATGACCCATTTTCTCTATCTTAGTTCTTAAATATGACTCAACTTCTTTACTTCTTATACCCATATGACCATTACTATTCTCTCTATTACTATTTTCTCTATTATTTTTATCATTATCATTAATATTATCAGTATCATTACTATTACTAGGACTATCTTCATTCCAGGATAGTGGGATCATAGGGATTCTAGAAGTACATTTCAAGAGTCCAGGTATTTCAATAGCTCTCAGTTTGTCAGGGTTATTTGTCAACAGGTCCACTTCATGCAGTTGCAAGTCCAGCAGTATGGATGATGCTATGGAGAAGTCTCTGTTATCTGCGGGATGGTTTAAAAGCAAGTTTGCCTCCACTGTGTCCTTTCCAAGGTCTTGCAGATTATAAGCCTTCAACTTCTCACTCAGCCCGATCCCTCTGCCTTCCTGTCTCAAATAAACGATAACTCCATGCTTATCACTCATCGGGGACTTGAACTCAGTCTGACGCAGTATGTAATCTCCAGCCAAATCAAACTGCTCCCCGCAATCACACCTAGCAGACCATGCTGTCTCTCCTGTGAAACATTCAGAGTGGATTCTTACAGGCAACCTTTTGTTATAAGTGTTTTTATCAAAATCTGGCAATAAATTCCCTGTTTGGTCATCAAATGAAAGTTCCATACCGTTATACTTGTCTGCTATCGTTCTCTCAGGGGTCAATTTCCCTATATATGCCCCTCTGATCAATCTTTCATACTGGGATTCATTCTTGTATTTTTTCTTATACAGAGACTTCGATCTTATATCCTCGCCAAAGACTATAGCCAAATGTTCCTTGTTGTCCTTGTTGTTTTTGTAAAGGTGTAAGAAAATCTCAGGATAGGTTTCATGCTTTGGATCTCTGGTCGTGGGTATTCTGGCTCTGGCTATACATTCTACTATAGGTAATTCTGACATCTCCTTTCTATCTATCTCCTTTCTTTTATTATATCTTATTATATGTATCGTTTATTTATAGGTTGTATACTCACAGTCTTTCTTGTTTATAAATTATATGTTTTTTTTTTATTATATTATTAATTTATATATATCTATATTTTTAAATAATATCTAATATAATATATATTTTATTAACTTGTTTCTATTACTCTGATCAGAGAGAGAAAGTGTGTGTGTTTATGTCATTACTAATAATAATTGTAATTGTAGTAGTTGTAATAGTCATTATTACTAAATAATTATATAATAATACCAATAAGAGAGAGAAAAATTTTTAATATTAATATAATTTATTCTAGTTTAGTTAGGTAGGGCTATAGAAATAGAAATAGAAAATTAAATAATTATGTAAATCAAGAAAAGAATATAATAAATATTTAAGTCACATGATTAAAATAATAATAGTCACATGGGTAAAATAATAAATATCACATGATCTTAAACTTTTATCACATGACCACATAAACACAGTCACATGATACGACTATAATTGTCACATGACTATAAACATATAATCACATGACTAGATTATTTATTTATTTATTTATTTCTAACAAAATTATTATTCTTCTTCTTTATTTTTTTAATATTTTTTTTAGTGTTGTTTAGTCAATGATATTATAATTTGTAAACAAACTAGAGAAAAAAGAAATCATTTGACCATAAACAAATAAACAAAACAAACTAAACAAATTATCCTCATCGTTTTGTATATATGAATGAAGAGAGGTTTATTTTAAAATAATTCTATAATATTATATATATATATGTATTCTATATAATTAGATTATAATAAATAGATATTAAAGAAAACCAATCAATAAGTCTTAACAAATAAGTAACTATTAAAAAGGTATAGAAAAGTAAGAGAAGGAGTGGAGGGGATATACATATTTATATACATATATATAGAGAGAGAAAAGGAAGGGAAATGATAACTGAAGTAGAATTAAATCCACCATTCAATAACATCTATGACAATCTTACATCAACAAGATCCAATTTAACTAATGAAGAACGATTAGTATTGTTGAATAATCTTAAAAGACATATAAAAAGAGAATACATTATATTGAATTATTACCATGAATATTTCAATACTTTATTTTATATCCTTGATAATGATAACAATAATAACTTTTATACAGTAGCCTATTCTGCATTATGTTATCTAATCAAAAGATTATCTATGCAACAACCCAGCACTTTAATTATTTCAAATAATGATCAATTGAAAACAAAACCAATTTACTATAACAGTAACAATGATGACAATACTATAAATAAAGAAAACTCTGAAAAGATAATACTGTTAACCAAATGTTTAAACTATCTTTTCAAGTATTCTAATGATAACAGCAATACCAAAAAATGTATACTATCAATCTATCTCTTACAAACGGATACCTTTCAAGATATAATATTAAACATGTACTACATAAATAAAACTAAAAATAATCTCCATGATATAAATAAAAATATAGTTAATTTTATAATTAATGACATATTGGATATTTATATTTGTAACAGTAATAATATCAATAAAGACAATAATGACAAAGAAAACAACGATATGAGATTGAAAACTTTATTGGTTAAAGAGCTATGCAAGTACAAAGATTTTTTTGTTGAATTATTAAAATTAGACAATTCTTATTATCATAAAGTGATAACTAAAAGAATTACGGAACTAAATATCCAAGGTTTTCAAGAACTTTCATTTTTAAGTGTTCTTATTCAAATTCAATTTCTAAATGAAAAAATGCCCCAATGTATAACTGAAATTTTGAAAAATACATCTAATAACAAAAATAACATTATAGAACCTATATTCCATAAACCTGCTAAACAGTTTTTGAAATTTTTATTAACACAGTATCCTAATGACAATTTTAAAGGCAAAGAAACAGAATTCAATTGGCAAAGCAGGCAGGATTTTATCTCAAAACTTCTCAAGTATATTCAATATAATTCATATAGACAATGCAACAATATAGATCTTTACAAGGAAACAAGCAATGTTAATAATAATAATACTTCAAATTTTCTTCTAGAAATTTTATCTGAAGATTTAATAATGAATATTATGGTATGTTCCAAATCATTGAGAACTTCATTAGTTTCTAACTCTATCAATCTTTTGATATTGATATTTACTGAACTTTCAACAATTGATCTTAATATGATAAAACAAAGCTTACCCTTTGAAGATAATTTCTTTATAGCCATCTTACAACAGATTCACCATTTATTGCAAACAGGTAAAAAATTATTGAACAATCAATTTCATTATTGTTTTCTATTGATCAGTTACTTTTATTTGAAAAGATATCATAATTTCAGCACATCTATAAACAAATTGCTGAACATCCTTGTGCCCATGGCTGAAGAGAGGAATAATTTTGTAGTCTCTTGTTGTTGTGATTATTTTGCAATATTTTTATTGAATTTCCACAATAATATCAATGCATTAAAGAGATTTTTTCTGTCGAATTTGTTAAAGGTTTTTAAACTATTAATAAATTCTCAGTTTTTAGATGTCAAAACACAAATTAGACTGAATTTTTGGAAATGGCTTAATAATGATCTTCAGTTTTTCACATTGAACCAATTGACCTTTGACAATATAAAGAAAATAACCATAGGCTATGAAGATGATTATAATAAACTATTAAAAAAGAAGGATACTAATGAAAATAATAAGAATTTAACCAATGCTGGAGTAATAACACCCGCATCATTGAATCAAACAGTTAATAATAAAGCTTCAGACAGTAAAACAAGTATGAATACACATAGTACACAAAGCAGCAGTTTAGGATATACATCTCGGATTCCAAGAAGGAGAACTAATAATTCAGATATTTTTTTAAAAAACGATGATTTAATGGATATTGATGATTTAGTGAATGAAGAAGATTTTAATTTGAATCAAAAACTAGAAATGACAATGATCCCTTATAAAAGACAAAAGATTATAGATTCTTCATTTAATTATAACCGGTTAAATAACACCTATAATAATAATCAAAATAACTTAAATCAACAACAACCACGTCTTTCTAAGTTTGAAACGGAAAAGATGAATAAAGACAACAACATTATCAGTTATAAAACTACTTTTGATCCAAAAAAATATAAAAAAAATGAGATAATCTTTGATGATGATGATAATTGTAACAATAAAATAAAGAGCACAGATATAGACTTATTGGACAATCTGGAGACTAGGATATCATCGGGGGAGACATGCATGGAGTACGATGAGATGAACATGGATGCGAATAACATGAGGGATGGATTGACAAGGGTATACCATAAGGATGAAGATGTTTTATTAACTAAAATTCATGATTTTTTTAATAAAAATAACAAAAATAATAATAATGATAACATATCGAATTTCTTCTTATTACTATCATCAAGGGATGAAGAAAAGGAAAACAGTGGATCCAACCTTTCAGAGTATTTCAATTTGGAAAGAGCTCTCGAGGATGAAATTACTAAGAATCATAAATATCTAGAGAAATTCCTAAACTATAACTTGATAAACATCACAACAAAATTGTTTTTCCTATCAAAGAAGAGATACAATGTAGATGATTCCAATATATTAACAGTAGTAACAATAGTAATCAAAAACTACTTGTTGAATATTAGAGATGAAGTATTTCCAAGGGGACAGTTTATAGGTACTCTAAATAATTTTTTATACATGAGTTGTTGTAAGAGGTATGACTTGATGGATGAACTGATTAATGATGAAAGCATTAATAACTATATGGTTATATCTAGATTCATAAATGACTACTAATATGATCTTATTAGATGATCTTACCTAATACATAGAAGATATAAGATATTGTAATGATTAGTTGAGTATATATGATTGATTATAACACGTGACATGTACTTCTTTTTTTTATATTTACTGAAATTTCTATAATAAAAAAAATTTTCTTCCTCATTCTTCATTAACGTTATGGTAAAAACTTCATTTTTCATCACTGTTGAAAAAATAAAAATAAAAGTTAACTTTACGCGTCTGTTAATATTATTAGACTAAATGGATATTCTATATACATATAAGACATATTCTTTTATAAACTTTGAGAGAAGAGAAGATATAACTAAACTGACCAAGAAGTAAGTAAGAATAGAAAATACCCCTGAAAACCAAAAAAACAAATTAATTATTTATTACAGTATTAATTATATATATATAAATATATGATGGCAGAATTAAGAAAGGATCAAATCACTGCCAAATTAGGCTTGAATGACTCACAGTTCAGTGATAAAAATTTAGATAGGGTGAATTTATTAGTTGAGGAGTATGGCGAGAAGAACATCAACATCAACTATATATATTCGAAGTGGAAGACCTTTTCATTTAGAAACAAAATCAAAAATATGACATTGGTGAATGATAAGATTGTTGATAGATTTGTAGAGGATTTACAAAACCAAAGCACAAAACAGTTTATAAAAGTTTCTGTTAATAATAATAACAACAATAACAAATCAAGGGATGACTTTTTGGAGGATATTTTATCTGATATCAACAGTATACCATCCTCTATAAAGAAAAGAAAACTGAATACAGATAAAGATCTAAGTGAATCATTAGACTCTTACAATGAAAGATCATTAATACAAGACTCTGACAATGAGTCTCTTTATAAAACTCCAAATGGGTCTAGAATATTTGATTCACTCCATGAAAGAGACATGAATAATTTGAACAGTAACAGTAATAATAATAAAAAGAATATTCAATTTGCCAATGTGGAAGAAGAAGAAAGAATTAAATATGATAATGCAACTTATGATCATGATAAAGTTGTTAAAAATCTAGAGTATAAAACAAGAATATCCACATCTGGTGAAGATTCCTACCAATCCAATAAAAAACTAATTGAAATGAACAATGAACAAGAATTTAAAGTCTTTAGAACATCAACCACAAAGATTGCAAAGATTTTGGATGATGCTCTGGATATAGATCTGATCAATGGCGAAAAACCACAGGATCCTACAATCCAATCACAAAACTCTATTTACACCATAGGAAGAATTGTTCTTTCTGAAATTACTACAAACACCAAAATATTAAAAAACAGTAAAACGGGCACATCTTTAGATATAGACATGGATCCTGTGTTTGATAGTAAAAATCTAGCATTGGAAACTTCCCAATCATTGGGGATTGGAAAAAGAGTGAAAATTGATATTTCACAGTTGAAAAAGGGTAGTAATATATTTTTGGGAGAAATTTTAAAATTAAAAGGTAAGAACATCACAGGGGATGAGTTCATAGTAGAGGAAATAATAGATGAGGGGCAAAGTAAAGAGAAAAAAAGTGATGCAACAATGGGTGTAAAAAATGAAGATGTTGAAGAGGGGACAGTCATAAAAGAAGACGACAATGATAAAAATATAGACAATCTTCATAATATAAAAAAAGAAAATAAAATTGTTATCATCAATGGACCCTTTTGTAATGAGAAGGGATTGAACTATAGTATTTTTGATGATTTTATAGTTAACAAAATTAACAATGCTATCAAACCCAAATATCTGATCATAAACGGTCCCTTGTTGGATGTCAGCAATCATTGCTTATTATCCGGAATAATACCGCCATTTTTGAAAAAACATCAAACAAGTACATTGACTAATGACTTCTCATCATCATCATCTTCTTTATCATCATCAGTGTTAGAAAACGATGAGTATATAAATGATATAGACACATTGGATGATGTATTTGTTAAGGTGATATACCCAATACTGTTAAAAATCAATAAAGATATCAAAGTCTTTGTAGTGCCACATATCAACGATAACCTTTCAAAGTATTCCTCATACCCACAGCCATCTTATAGAGACTATTTGAAGAGACTCCTTATTAAGAAGAAAAATAATCTAGATAATAATGCTGGGATCATTCCTGAAAATTTAGAATTTGTAAGTAATCCCTCAATTATCAATATTGAAGGCTTGAACATAGGTATTAACAATGTAGATATTTTTAAAAACATGAAGAATATCAATGTAGGTAATTTGTTTGTGAATAGATTCAAAACCATAAGTGAGATAATGATCAAGAATGACTCCTTTTATCCTTGTTACCCAACAATACCTGCCTCTAACGATATCAAATCTAGTTTACAACTCATGGAAAAGTTATTTGAGCCTGAAGAAGAAGTAGAAGAAGAGGAAGTAATGGACACAAACGATATCAATAAGGAAAACAATAGTGAAACGGTGAATGATTCAGAAATGAAGAAGAAAAATAGTATTTTCCAAGATAAAAACTTGATAATTACAAACAACAGATTGAACAAAAACATAAACGATGAATTCACCGGTGAGTTTTGTAAAATTCCTAAGGGTATCAACTTAGACTTACTCATTCATAACTCTAATTATGTCCCTCATATAGAAAGGCTCTTTATGAATAACAACTCCAATAATGAAACTATTAAAAAAGAAGATGATAATGATAGAGAAGGTGATATAAAAGTAGATAATACAATTGAAACACAACAGGCATTAACTCAAAGGGAAGAACATGTTGCCGTTAGTGTTAATACTAACAGCTTTTATCAAGGAACTAAACTAGGATATTATGGAGTGGTGAGTGTTGTGGAGAAGGAAGACAGCAATGATAATGAAAGGGATATCACTGTAGAAATAAGAAAAGTATAAATATATATACATATAACTAAATATTGTTTTCCCTTTTTTATTTTACTCTTAGTTACACTAGATGTAGTAGTGGTAGATGTTTTGACAACTTTTTTTTATAAAGTATACTAGTAGGTTATAATAAAACAAGGACAATGTTATAAATTTTGTACTAATGCAAAAACAAAAAAAAAAAGAATCAACAGAATCAATACAGATCTAATCCATAGTAGAAAGTTTTTATAGAATAATTGAACTAAATTTGAAGAAACATATATATTTAGATAGATATATATTTACTAACTGAAGCAGTAGAAATATTTTTCCTAAAATAAAAATCAAATATTAGATCTTTACTCCAAATATTTTTTTACTCTTTTTTTTAGGCTTTTCAGTCCCATCACTAGTTGTACTAGTAGTACCCTTAGCACGACTCTTGCTGCTGAAACTGCTTCCTATAGAGGTTTTTCTCCCTCTTATGCTTCCCTTATGTGTAGATCCTGTTGTTTGTGTGGATGTGGATACATTTCTTTTTGTCATTGGAATTTGCTTTAAAGGTGGAACTTCACTGGAATTATTGATGATTCCCATCTCTTTTTCGATCCCTACAGCTGTCTTTGTCAAGGATGCAGTGGCAGCTTGAGAAGACAGAGTTTTTGGAACTTGGTGAACAGTCTGCTGAGGCTTAGGTTTGATCATGTACACTTGTGTTTTCTCGCCTTTGGTAGAGTGGTGGGAATGTGGAGAGCTATGGTTATGAGAAGCAACCTCTGGAGCATCAGTCTTTGGCATTTTATTCATAGCTGGCGGCTCCTTCATGGCTACAGTTGATTCATCGTTCTGAGTCACAGGTGCTTGTCTCACAGAAGAATTTCTCTCATCATTCTTAGTCACAGGTGCTTGTTTTACAGAGGAATGTCTTTCATCATAGTTTTCAGAAGTCGGAATAACAGCAGGCAATGTGGCACCTACACTTAAGTCTTCATTTTCAGCTGATTGGTTTGTATTGGACTTTGGTTTTGTTGTTTTGGAACTTTGATCATTAGGTAATGGCACTTGAGGTGTAGTTTGATTGTTATTAGAAGTTTGGCCTAGGTTTTTGTTTGCAAAATCAGGTGTGGAAGATTTTGGATTGACACTTTCTTGTACATCCTTTGGTTTTGGCACTGAAGTGTTCTCTTTAGTCAAAACAATGTTCTCATCAGTATCAGTTAATATATAATCATCTAGCTCATGAGCATTTTCAGGAGATAGTTGATACCCAGTAGTAGTACCCAAGGTTTTTTCTTCAACCACTTCAACAGTGTTATCATCTCTTTCAGACAAAGATCCATTATTTTCAAAATCATTATCCTTTTTTCCCTTAGAGTTGAATGAAATCTTTTCCTTTAGATATTTGTCACGAGAAAGTCTACCAAAGATGTTATCCACCATTATGGTAGCATGTTCAACAATAAAGACACCAGCTAAAACATACGATTTGTCAATAGGCAAAGGAGATTTAGAAAACCATGATTTGTCAGTGTTGTTGTCATATATACCAACATTTGGCATGATGGTATTTCTGTACATTAATATAAGAGCTGGCGGAACAAGACTAGAAAGCCAAGTGAAGAGAGTAAATAAAGAATCAATGTTAATAGATTCATCATAAATGACTTTGCCTTTGTTGATCTTGTAAGAATCAATGTAGTAGTTGATGGCTGTAAAGACTAAAGAAATCACTGGAGCTAATGACCAAATGTTTGAGAACACAACTAAGAATCCAAAGTTGAGCAAATACTTTAAGTAACCTAATTTCAAATTCAAAGGTTCAATATGTTTCAAGTTCTTGTTCAAAACCTTAGGCAAAATGTTGTCAAGGGCTAAAGCTACAACTTGATTGGTGATAATAAAATATTTATATTGATCCATGTATCTCATTTGGTTAATCTTGTAGTCACTGGTAACTGTTCTCCAGTTAGGGTTGAAAGATTTGATGTTTTTGTTGATAAACATTAAGTTGTCATTGTAGTTTAGTTTATAACCTAAGGGTAAATAGATAAAGAGAGTAATCAACAAAGGGAAGAATGATGAGGCTACTGTAATTAAATAACTGTACTTGTCACTGATGACTTTGTTTGTAACCAAGGTGATGATCTTAATTACAAGAGTTGTAGTTATTGTTGGAATCAAAGAAGTGATGATTTTCAATATGGAGTTATCAATAATGAATAGTTGAGTCAATAAGATTTCCAATAAAAATGTAGAGAATTGAGATACAAATAGTGTGCCTATAACAATTGGAATCAATGTGATCTTTTTGAAGTACACCTTTTTATCTTCAAGTATCTCTGCATTGTTGATTTCATTTTGTCTTGCATTTAATTGTCTGTTTTTGATATCAATAGATTTTATTTTATAGTTACACCAGTAGTTTTTCAATATCAAACCCCATATGACTAAATATATAGTATAGAATACAGAGAACTGATATTTATGCAAAACTAAACCATAAACAGACAATGGCACTAAAGCTATAGCATATGACTTCACAAATGTTGTATATGTTTCAATTTTCAAATTTTTACTAGAAGAATCCATTTTAAATGTTGTTATATATGTTTCTAATAACCCAAAAGGGAAAGAATAAAAAAGTAGGAGAATATGTTATATTTGAAAAACAAAAAAGTATTTTAAATTAGTATCTCTATTAACTAGTTTTTTCTATTGGCTTCTATGTAATGGAGTCTTTTTTATTTCTCTCTTTTATTCTATCTTATGAGTGATGTATTATATTTATATATATCAAATAAATAAGATATAGTTAATGTAAATAGTTTGTTATTCAATAAGCTTTCTATTTGTATCAATTATATAGATGGATCTTAATTATATATAAATCAAAGGGAGTAAAAGAGAGAGAGATTAGAGATTAAAGGTAGAAACATTGAAAATTTTTTTATGTATTACCGAAATAACAAGTTGCATTATGTATTTGTATTGTGTGTGTGTTTTATTTGTTTTTTAAAGGGTTAAAAATAAATGAGAAATTAGAGAAATAAGAAAAAAAAAAAAGGGTAGTCACATGTCTTAACCATTAACGGATAATATGAACATTAACAACGTGTATTTCCTTTTATGGTAATTACTTCAATTTTAATTAGAGAATATATTATAACATTGAAGTAAGTGTGTGTGTTTATTTGTTATGTAAAATATATGACACACACCTTATATTGAAACTATTATTATACTCATTGATATAAAATATAAAAGAAAGAAAGAGAGAGAGAAAACCACGAAAGTATTAATTCATTATATAACAATGTCTATATCAAGAAAGGATACTTTAATCAATAACTACAATACTATATTAAAAAGTATCAACAACAGTAATATATTGTTATTACCTGTATCTAAATTTAAACCAGATACCGACATCAAGATATTATATGATTACAATGTTAAACATTTTGGTGAAAACTATGTACAGGAGTTAATAACTAAACAGCAATTATTACCAAAGGATATAAAATGGCATTTCATTGGACAACTACAAACTAACAAATGTAAAGATCTTGCTAAACTAGACAATCTATATATGATTGAATCTATTGATTCTCTAAAGAAATTGATTAAATTGGATAACTACAGATCTACCTACATTGATGAGTTATCTATTGATAAGGATGATTTATCATTAAGGGAGAGTAAAAAAATTAATATCAAAATTCAATATAATACTTCAAACGAAGAACAAAAGGGTGGTATCAACAATTATGAAGAATTGAAGCCATTATTAGATTTCTTAATGAACGATGCTAAATCTTTGAAATTTGATGGATTAATGACTATTGGTTCTCTATTCAACAGTAAGAACACAGAAAACGATGATCCTAATGAAGATTTCAAGAAGTTAAATGATATAAAAGCTAAAGTTAGCAATGATTATAATATTCCCTTGGAAAATATCAAGTTATCCATGGGTATGAGTAGCGATTATGAAAAGGCTATTGAACAAGGGACTTCTGAAATTAGAATTGGGTCTGATATATTTGGTTCTAGATACAATTAAAATAAAAATTATAAATCTGAACTATCAATGATACACTATATATATAATTATAAATATATATTTAAGGATACTTATACAAATAAAAAAATAGAAAAACAAAATATTATATGAGTTTATCTAAAAAGAGCACTAAATGATTCTGTAATACTGGATATCCCATCAGTATTGTATGTTTCCAAAACCCAAAATTCTTTTCCATCCTTGTGCATGAATTTGCACTTTGTCAGTATACCTAGTTTTTTCAATGATCCATCATCACCATTTCCTCCGTATTTCATCAGTGTGTATATGTAAAGGACATCACTATTGATTTTTATAATGTTTAAATGATACTTTTTCAGTTTACCCAGAGCAATTATAAAGTTATCATAAGATGTATTTATTTGAGTTTGGTACTCCTTTTTATTATCAAAGTCTTGTGAATTGTTCAATGAGATAGATTTATCTTTAAGGTTATTGAAATACAACAAAAACTGTTTTGAATTCATGGGCTCATTTTCTAAAAAGAATTTGTTTAAAGGTATAGAAAATTCTAAATTCTTACAAAAGAGTTTATCATCAAAAGTTCTTAATTTTACTATCAATTCAAAGTTTTTAGTTGTGTTAGTAAGAACATTCAGAGGTATTTTGAATAAATTCACAATAATAATAGAACTATTAGACTCAAACATTTGATTTGATTTATTATCATGCATGGTGAATTCTTCAAAGGCCGGAATAACCAATTCATAATCCTTTAAATAGTCACATTCTACTATAAACTGTAAATATAAATCATTAAGAGTATCTGTATCATAATTGTTTTTTTTAATAAATGAGTACTTTATCTTATAAAAGGGACATTGATAAAAGACACCCATATCATGATTTATCATTCTTTTCCTGGTCACATTGCTCAATTCTTCATGATAACCATTCTCTAAACTAATTTCAGAATTTACCTTGTCATTTGTAGGTTTATAAAGAGTATTTCTATAATTTTTCATAAAATTTTCTTGAATGTAAAGATCAAATGGTGTTCTATAAGGTTGTAACAACTCTAACCATTGGTTTGTTATTGCATTTTGGTTATTATGTAATTTTTTTCTACTGTTTTCATATTCTCTCACCAAAAGTTCATGTGAGATTTCAATAGAGGTATGCATCATGATCCACTTTATGAAATTGATGTCATTATTCACAGGTTTTAGTCTCTTAACTATTAGATCAGTCCACTTGGATGACCATTGTGAGTAATGTGGTTCTTTATAACTATTATTATCCGATTCTTTATTATCTACATTAGATTTTGAGTTATCTAAATCAGTAGATGAATTTTGAATAAGATCTTCTAAATTTTTGGTTAACAAATTTAAAAGTCCTATTTCAATTCTGTTATTATTATTATCATTTCTATCATTTTTTCCATCACTATTATTCAGTTTTAATTTTGTTTTCAGTGCTTTTACCTTTATATAGAAATTGTTTAGTGTATTTTCAGATATTTTTAAAACTAATCCTTCCTTCTGGGTGATTGTAATATAAAGCGTTAAGTATAAATAGTCTTTAAAATCAATAAAATTGACAGTTTTATTATTAATTTGTAAAGATTCCGATGATTCTTTGTGATTTTTTAATGTGTTTGTATTCCCCTTAAAGAAGCAATTCTCAAGTGCATTCAAGTCTTGATTGATGAAAAGTGTTAATATATTCGTAGCAATGTTTAAAAGATCAACTGGACTTAAAAAAGATTCATACTTATCATTGAAATTTAAAATCTCTTTAAAGTTATTAACAGTTAGCATTGATAAATTTTGAATGAATTTGAAATGCACATAGAACATACTATAGCTGTAGTTTTGAAAGGTGTTATAACTTTTTTGAAAAAAGGCAATAATGTT
Source organism: Hanseniaspora jakobsenii (assembly GCA_030573515.1). Taxonomy (NCBI): domain Eukaryota; kingdom Fungi; phylum Ascomycota; class Saccharomycetes; order Saccharomycodales; family Saccharomycodaceae; genus Hanseniaspora; species Hanseniaspora jakobsenii. The sequence goes on from JAJMDK010000001.1 coordinate 162,475, forward strand.
TTTTCTGTTTTCTAACAAATACTTTGCTACAAAGGGATTAATACTGATTTTAACACCATCATTGAGGTTCTTATTATTGGCATCAAATAAAATATCACTAAACAATTTCAAGTCATGAGTGCTATCTATAGACAAGTTGATACTTTTATTACAATGTTGCAAAAGCTCATTCAAAAGTTTGGTCAGTAAACTATAATTTTGTTTAATCATCTCAAAGATTTCAGCATCTACTCTAAAAGAATTTTGATCTAATTCATGATTATTTACAAACAAAAATTTCTGATCAATTTGCAGATTGCAAAAGAGTATGTTGATTTCTAATTTTTTGTAAAAACGGGTTCTATAATATATCAAAACAGTCTCAAGGGTTTTGTTTATAATTTTGCAGAAATCATAGTCATGATAATTGGTATCATTGATGTGGTCAATGTATTTTGGATTTTCACGTAGTTGAAATGCGGCTGTTTCATCACTATTGAATTTCAGGTATTTACAATAAACATTCAAACACATAAACAGAGTATCATATTGTGAGTCAGTCAATTTACTCCTTTGATCTGAGTTTAGAATAGAAGTAACTATAGGTATAACATCTCTTGAAATATCAGCTATAGAGTATAAATTTAGTTGAAGGAGTAATTTGAGTATTGATATAGCTTTGTTGCGTCCCGTTTGGGTGTTCAAATTAAGAGAAAGTAACCTTTGAAGGTAATTTTTTCGTTCACTGTTTATATATTCCAACGATCCTATATAATCATCCGATACCCTTTGATTAACACTAGCGATATATGTTTTCAATGACGGTAGATTCATTCTTCTATATTAGTTATTCCCATCAAGGAGATGCTCTTATTACAAAAACAAAAAAAAGATAAATAAAGAGCCGTAGACACTAGCAATGGTATTAAAGACAAATATAGATTACTAGAATGAACGCTTTCTGTTGAAGTTTAAAAATGTTGCAGTATGTTCACAAGACAATAATCATTACGGTTTCCACACTGTTTTTAAAACAATTTTGTCATGCTCTAAATGTATTTTTGTATTAATTGTTGTTTAATTGACTTTTTTGAAAAGTACATTTTTCGTGTTTGTTTTATGAATAAAGTGAAAATTTAAAGTAAAAAAAAAAATTTTATGATTTCTTCAAATAAAACGAAGAGTAATAATTAGAAATTTTAAATTTTAATTAACATTGATCAGTGTCAACACAAACAGACATGTGCTTAGATCTATATTTAATGCATTGTACAATAGAAATAAAAACCTTTAACATATATTAATAATTAATTCAATTGTTTAATAAAAGTATAATCAACAAAACCAGCACCAATAAATAACAAAGGTAATAAGAAAATCAGTATAAACAGATTTTCCTCAATCTATATTATAACTATTTTTAATAAACCATTACATTCACTAAATGTCTCTTCTTTGGGTAGACAAATACAGACCTAAAACACTTTCACAGCTTACACACTCTCATGAGGTTACTAAGAAGTTAGAAAGTCTCTCTTCCAACACCACAAATGTTAACAATATGCCAAGTTTGCTGTTTTATGGACCTAATGGTAGTGGTAAGAAGACAAGAATCATGGCTTTGCTAAATAGAATATACTGTAATGATATGAATCAAGTTTACAAGCTGAAAATTGATGTTAGACAATTTAAAATTAATAGCAGATCTTTAGAGTTGAATGTAGTATCATCTCCATATCATATAGAAATCACACCATCAGATTTGGGTTTTAATAACGATAAAATTGTAATTCAAGAGTTGATTAAAGAAATAGGGTCAACAACCCAGCAGTTCATACCTAGTCAGGGAAGCAATACATCAGCAAACAGCAATGATATCATCAAGTTCAGAACAATTGTTATTAACGATGCAAACAAATTGTCAAAGTCAGCACAACATGCATTAAGAAGAACCTTGGAAAAGTATTCCAAAAACATCAGAGTTATTATGTGTTGTGAAACACTTTCAAATATCATAGATCCAATCAAATCAAGAATGTTAAACTTAAGATTGTCTGCACCTGCCAGAGAGGATTATGATTCAATAATAAACAACATCTGTACTTCTGAAAACATTAAGGTTGACCAGGCCTATCTAGACAAGTCCTGGAGACTCACACAAGGGAACATCAGATTTGCAGTTTTAACCTTGGAAAATATGTGTGTTATGAATAACATGGATTTGGCAAGCTCAGATAACAAGGAAATCAAGTTAATCAAGCCTGATTGGATGTTGTGCATAGATAAGATATGTCTTTTAGCTCTTAAAAATCAAAATGTAGACACAGTGCTGACTATAAGGGGATTGTTTTATGATTTATTAGCACATTGTATTCCAGGTGATCTTATTTTGGAAAGAATTGTTGAATGGTTTATAACTAATGCAGAGGTATGCCATATTAAAGAAATGAGTATTACTAAAATCATAGAAGAGGCTAGTGTCTTTGATGAAAGAATGAAATTGGGATCTAAAGATATATTCCATTTGGAAGGATTTATAACTAAAGTTATGTTGGCATTTTAAAGTACTTGATTATATATACATATATATATTTCTAAATCATAAGGATATATGTGTAACAACGCTGAGACCTGAAACTGATTACTTATTTTTATTTACAAGCTTACTCTTATCAATAAAGAGTTAGATGATTATAATTGCAACTAATTTCTCAACATGTTTTCTGAAACATCTGCTGATTATTTGAAACTTAACAATAATACAACAACAAAGTCAAGAGCTAGAGCAAATGTAAGCAATTACTTTTACTTTTTTTTCATTTTTTATAGAACAGTACATTTATTCAAATGCTTTATAACTCTTTGAAAATCAGCATCATACTCTTATATTATTATATCAACCCTTTTTTACACTTATTATTATTTAATTTTTAATTAAAAAACATATCTTTTATCTTACAACGCCGTCATCAGTTCTTTTGTTATATCTGGCATTCAGAGTGCTGTAGAATGGAGAGGTAGCCAAAAGTCTGTTTTGGTATTTCTTCCAGGTTTTTTTATTAACAATGGATTTCACATCAATTTCTTCTCTTTTCAGCTTAAAGGATTCAGGTAAACCAATTGGTACCTTTTGACCAGGTACGGCCTTGGTTAAAACTTGATCTGGACTTACTCTTGGGAAGTATTCACCTTCTTTTATAATTTCCCATTCACCTGGCATAATGTTTTTAATCTTTGTTAAAAATTGTTTGGCCAAAATGTCATGTGCATCTTTGACTTCAATAAGAACCTTACCTGTAGGGACTCTAACCATCCAATGAACAAAGGCACCTTTACCTTTACCCATTCTGATATGGTTACCCTTATGGAAAACTGGAATGTTTGTAGTGAATCTTAGTTTTGCATTAACACCTAGCAGTCTTTTATCTCTCATGATGAATTTTTCAATTTCTTTATAATGCTTGTCAACCAATCTTAATCCCTGAGATTTTAATCTCAACCCATATTGACCATACACCAGGGTGGAACCTTTAATAGATCCACCATGTCTTAAACTGACTCTACCTTTTTGGGGCTTTCTCTGGTAACCTCTTTTCTTATTATCTCTACCATTGAATCTTACTTGATTGATACTGTTAACTGTAGCTTTAGTGGTATTTAAAAAATTATGTTTTAGTGTAACATTTTTATTGATGTTGAATAGTCTATTTAAAACAAACATTGCTCCTCCTGCAGTTTTTACTTTTTTTTTCTCTCTTTAAGAAGTAAAGTCCTTGGTGTATCTATAAAGATGTTTTATATAGCTTATTGATATCAATTTGAATAGATATAGAGTCTAAAGTGTTCCTAGATAACTATCAATGTAAGTGTTATTATTAAAAAATTTGTTAAAATTGAATTAGAAAAATAAAAAATAAATTGACCAAATAGAAGAAGAAGAAAAAAAAAATTTTTTTTTTTTCTAAAACAAAATCTTTTTTGTTAAATGTTAAAAGTTCCTAATTGAAATAATTTAAAAATATAAAAATTATAGTACTCCTATGGTAAGAATACTTTTGAAAGTTGATTGTATATATATATAACTATTATCTTATATTTTTATATTAATAACAATGAAGTAAATCAATCAGAATTAAGAAGTAAATTAGATAAAACCCAAAAAAAACAAAGGACCAATCACTCTTTTAATTCTAGTCACATATATATATCTATCATAATCCTTGTTAACTAGATAATATTAGCATTAGCAAAATATTTCAAAGATAAATAATATATTTATATTAGGATAAAGATATATGTTTGTTTTTTTTGTAATCACTTGTATATAACAAATAAACAACATTAAAAAAACATAAACTTATATAAAAAAAAAAATGTCAGTCATTAAACCAATTGTGAATACCCTTACAGTAAACAACATTGTTTACAACACAACCAAACAAACCAATGTCACACCTAATGTTTTAAAACATGTGGGTAAAAACTTACACTTGAATACTTTGAGTCCTATCAGTCATATTAGAAATGTTATAGAAAAGAGTATCAACGAAAGCAACAACTTAATAAAGTTTACCAAATACAACAACTTTTCCCCTGTTGTTTCCGTTAAACAAAACTTTGATGATCTAGGATTTGCTCAAGATCATCCGGGAAGAAGTAAATCTGACACTTATTATATCAACGATGAACATTTGCTAAGAACACACACATCCGCTCATGAGGTTGATTGTTTCAAAAAGCTAAAGTTTAACAAATATCCTCATTCCAAAAGTGATGGTTACTTGATTTCTGCTGATGTTTACAGAAGAGACGAAATAGACAGATCACACTATCCTGTATTTTACCAAATGGAAGGATCTAGAACATGGGACAGAAAAGAAGTTAACAAAACAAAATTTAATGATGTTAAAAAGGAGTTAGAATTTATGACAAAGAACATTGAAAATGATATAAAAAAGGGATTAATTGTTATTCATGACATACCCTCCTTTACTGAAGATAATATACAATCGTCCAATAAACAACAGGAACTTAAAAAAAATGATAAAGGCGAGGAAGAGATCATTGAGAATCCTAAACAAGATCACATGACTGACTATGAAACTGACATAATGGTGCAGCATATGAAGAGAACTATGGAGTCTGTAATGATTTCACTATTAAAAAAGAGAGCCCTTTGTGGGGGTTCCAGAAAGGGCAAACGTTACAATAAAGCTAAAATACCTTTAAAAGAAGGCTCTACGTTGTTGAAGGCCTTAGAATCAATAGACGGCTTTAATGATGAAGTTAAACATACACCAAAACAAACCTCTGGCTCCCAGCGTGAAGACATTTATCCTATTGAAATGAGATGGATAAATGCCACTTTCCCATGGACTAAGCCTTCATTTGAACTTGAAATTCTGTTTAAAGGTAAACAACTTGAAGTTTTAGGTTGCGGTTTAGTAAGAGACTTGGCTTATGTCAACTATGGATTTGAACCAGAAAGTAAAATAGGATGGGCTTTTGGTATAGGTTTGGATAGATTGGCTATGATATTTTTCAACATTTCAGACATTAGAACTTTATGGAGTAATGATGAAAGATTTACAAAGCAATTTATCAAGGAAGACCCAGACTCTATTTTTGATGTAACTCCTATCAGTAAGTATCCACCTGCTTACAGAGATATCAGTTTTTGGCATGACCAAGAGATACATCCAAATGATGTGATGGAGATTGTCAGAGATGAATTAGGACCTGTTGTTGAAAGTTGCCAATTAATGGATTCTTTTGTGAATCCAAAGACAAACAAAAAATCTCAATGTTATAGAATTGCTTACAATCACTTAGAGAAAACCTTGAATAAAACCGAAATTGAAAATTTGCATAAAAAGGTAATTGATAGCCTTGTTTCCAAATTTGATGTTACAATCAGATATTGATTTCAGTCGTCGGTAACAACAAATACAACTTCTGTTTTTAATGTTTTTTCTTTCTTTTGCACTTTATTCAATTCATTTAATCAATCTGTAAATACAATCAAATTACATGTCTGTGATTACTGTTTTTTATTTATTTTTTTAAATAACTTAGAACTAAGCTATATATATTCCTTTTGATTTGAATAAATAAATCTTTGTTACTATATACTTCATTTATATTGTAGAAACTTTAATTTCAATTTGAAAAACACTGATCAGTTTTTAAATGTTATTACATGAATCTTATTACGCATTGACACCTTTTTCAAAGTTTCGCACCGATTTTTTGTCATTTAATTTTTTTTTTTTTTTTTTTAATTGTATCAACGTTCTCTTTGAAAACATATTTTAACATTGCCAAAATTACATATAAGTTTTAAAAAGAAAAATCAATCAGATAAAGATAAACTAAACAAAATCAATCCTAATACATTCTTCTACAAGAAACCATTGACTTATATATACTCTCCAGGAAGACTTCAGAATCTAGGAACAATTGCAGTTCATTTTATTGTTTTAACAGCGAACGATATACAATACCAGTGATAGTATTTAAAAATACTCGACATATACTCTTCTTTAATCTGAGTTAAAAAACATCTTTAATCACTTTGTAAATATACATTAAACCATTAACACTCTTTTGTGTTGAAATACAAATTATAGACACAGTAAGTAGATGGTAGAGACTTTGATAATATATGGGTCCG
>JAJMDK010000001.1:169146-181398 GCA_030573515.1 Hanseniaspora jakobsenii
GGAATTAGCTCACAAATTGTCATACAAACTAACCCACTACAGTACCAAAATTGTATGCAAATCATTTGAGGAAGTTTCCTTGGATCAATTCAAAAAATTCTATGCTTTGAGCACATCTGAGAAAAAAAACAGAATCATTATATGCACTAGTACAACTGGCCAAGGTGAACTACCAACCAACATTAAAAACTCTCAACTTTGGCAGTTTTTAAAAAGAAAAGACCTCCCTGAAAACTTTCTAAGTAGTTTTGACATATATCTTTTGGGACTTGGAGATTCGCTATATCTAAAGTATCAGCATTCAATAAGACTAATGAAAAAAAGGGTTATAGAGAGACTTGGAGGAAATTTAAAAGCAAAACTGGAGATTGATGTTAGTGGTCTTAAGGGCTTTGACTTGAACAAAGGATTTGAATTATTTCTCAAAGACATAATAATCAATTTCAATTTGCAAGAATCTAATTATATTGATGATTCAGTCTTTATACCTTCAGGTCTGGTCTTGTCCATTGATGATAAAAAAAATAAACCTAATGATTCATCAAACGATCTAACTGATGTAGAAACAGTATTAAACAATGGCTTTTTGAAATCACATATATTATTAAACAAAAGACTTACTCCTAATGATCATTTCCAAGATGTAAGACAAATCATTATAGAAAATGAAGAACAATTCAAGCCAGGTGACACTGTTTCCATAAAGCCGGCTAATTCTGAACATGCAGTAAATGAATTTTTGAAGCTTCAGCCACATTTAAAACAATTTATTGATAGTTGGGTCTGCATTAAAGAGCCATTGGTCTATAGTTCTGGTAATGAAACAGAAAAGGAAACCAAACATGTACAGTTTAAGAATTTATTGAAATATCATTTTGATTTTACAAGTATACCCAATAGATTATTTTTTATGAAAGTCTGGAACTTTCAATATTTAGAAAAGGATGAATTGCCTGAAGTTCATAGAGAAGCCTTGAACCAGCACAAGGAAAAATTGTATCAATTTGGACATTCAGAGGATGATTATGATTATTTGGAGTATGTACGTTATCCCAAAAGATCACTGTTGGAAATTTTGTTTGATTTCCAATATATCAAACTTCCCTTTGAACACTTGTTAGAGCTCATTCCAGATATTAAATCTAGACAATATTCCATATCTAACAATACTACTTTAACTAAAAGTGGATCATTCTGTCCTGTTTGTAATTTGTCCTTACTGAATACATCAAATAATCAAAATACAACCTGTTTAAATTGTGGTTTTGACAACTTTACTACAGATGAAACTTTGGCTACACCAAAGAATATTACTGGAAAAAACATTGAACTGACTGTGGCTTGTGTTGAGTATGAAACAAACTTGTTTAAAAAGCGTGTTGGTTTATGTAGTAATTACTTGAAAAAACTGAACTTCAAAAGTCCTGAACCTGTGTTTTATAAAGTCAACCACATGAATCTTTACGAGAGATTTGTTGAGCCTAATATCATGGAAGGTGCTGAAGATATACTGTTGATAGCCACAGGTGTGGGTCTTGCTCCAATAAAAGCTTTTATACTGAATGAAGATTACGTTGATTTCTATAAACATCTTTACTTTGGATGCAGGTACAAAGACAGGGACCAAATATACAGTGATTTACTCAATGAAGTTGTTTCCAACGATAATTATAATTTGAGTTACAAATGTTGTTTTTCAAGAGACACATTTGATAATACAAGTAACAAGACCCAAATCAAATACGTTCAAGATATGTTATGGAGAGATCGTGAATCTATATATGATCTGATTGTCAATAAGGGATGTATGGTATACTTATGTGGATCTGCTGGGTCGATGCCTATACAAGTGAAAATAACATTGGTTTCTATTCTGAAAGAGTATGGGTTAAGCAATCCTGAAGAATACATAGACGACTTAATTCAAAAGGATAAGTTCGTTATGGAAGTATGGTAACTGTACATAAACACTAATTCATTAATACAAAATAAAAATAAAAAAAATAATAACGGTAATGATATTATACCTAAAAGATTATTTTGAAATATATAATGATCAATAATGATAAAAATTTTAAAAAAAAAAGTGTTTTGACTATATCGTTTATCTAGCATCTTTTTGCAAAACTTTGTTTTGTTTATTCAAAGCTTTAGCTAGATCTTCTAAATCTTTGAATCTCTTTTCAATGCTCTTAATAAAAATGTTTTTAAAGTCATGATCAAATTGAAGAAGTTTTTCATCAGCAATGTTTTCAAGAGATGACACATCAGCTTTTATCTTAATACTCTCTTTAACAGGAGCATAATTGTGCTGTGGTAGTATTATAACAGATTCAACCATGCTGGTATCAGTACTCTTTTTCAAACCTTTAACTCTAGTGATTGTCATTTCCTCCATGTCAAACAACAATCCTATCTTTTCTAGCATTGACATCTCCTTGTATAAATCATTTTTCAAGTTTTGTTTTAATGAGTTAGCATGAGAGGATAAGTCTTTGTTTTCTTTCTCAACAGAAGATAGACGATTCTCTAAATTAGAAACTATATTTGAGTAGCTATTTATATCATTTTTGAAAACTAATAGGTTCTCGTTAAAGGCATTTTGTAGACCTGCATTGATGCCCTTTTGCTCTTCCAATTTGTTTAATAGCAATTCAATAATATGCTCATTTCTTTCATCTCTTGATATACTAACTTTGCTCAATTTTTTTGTGTTTTCATCCGTTAATGTTTTTAAAGTGCTCTCTGGACTAGTTTCTATTGTTGGCTCAGATTTTATCCTTTCAAATTCAACCGGCCAATCGTCAATATCTAATAACTCTTGTAAAACCAAACGAGATGTCAAATTGTCAACTTTGCTTTCCAATGAACTAATGACTTGATCCCTTTCGTCTATTTTTTTACCGTTTGGTAACAGCGCTTGAGATTGCTCGAGTGTATTTTGTTTCATTTGATTAAATTTCTCAATTAATGTATGTGAAATTTCATCCATGTTATTATTTTGCAAAGTGTTACAGTACTCAAGAATATCTTTAGTCTCTTTATCTACAGAATGAGTTTCTTCATGTTTATTTTTATGTTTTGTTAAGTTTTGTTCAATAGAGTCTGATTCATCTTTGTATTTATTATCATTAGTATGGAGACCTTGCTCATCCCTTTCACCTAAATTAATACATTTTTTTAGCAATTTCAGATCACTAAATGCATTATTTAGATTAAATTTGGAGTTGAACGTGCCGGTATTTATAAACTTGGTCTTGCTAATTGATTTTAACTTGTTAATAAAAACTTCTCTGACAAACATTTCATCCTCTAAATCATTAATTATCCAATCGTTTTCTTCAATGACTTTAGCATTGAATTTTGTAAAATATGACAATTTAAATAAAACTTTTCTCCGGTAACATTCCAAAAGATTATCTCCATATAAAAGGGGCAAATCGTGTTTTAAGAAATTCAATTGCTGATACTGCTCATCTAACAAAGCTAGATTGCTTTTCAAATCATTTTTGATTAGAAATGAAAGCTCGTGGATTTGATTTAAAAAGCCTTTTATGTTGTTAGAAATAAAATAAACCAAATGTCTCTGAATTTTTCTTTTCAAAACTAATATATCATTACTCTTAACAAATAAAGAGTTGGCTATGGTGAATATTGTACTTGTCTCACCGATAGAGCTAAAGTGAATATAGTCAATCTCTGTGTTGTTATTTGTATTATCATTATTTTGGTTTTGTTGTTGAAAGGCATCTTTTATTTGGGAAACTAGAGTTAGAAATTTTTGATACATTAATAAATCAATGTCAAAATCCAAAGAACGACTTAAGTCATTTTTCATAGTTTTTATAATTTGTAAGTACTTTTCATGTATGTCCTCCTTTGAGGTCCGTAGTTTTACAACACTGTTATTAGTGATATTATTAATAAACTGAGATATTTTATATTTCAAATGTTCAAACTGCTGAAAGAATACATCAAAGTTATTGATGTCAATAAGAGATAGAAGATTGGGGCAGTTCTCTACAAAGATATTGAAATCCTTAGATCTGTGTTCCGAGTTGTCATTATTATTGGGAAGGGATGTGTTTTTTAAAGTCTTTATAACTTGGCTATAGTTAAATGGATAGATGCTCTTGATGTCAGGATTCATTTTATCATACTCTTCCATAACCTCCATAAAAGCGTTAAAGGAAATATTCAAGCAATTCTCAAAAACCAAAAAAATATTTTCAACATCCTTGTTAAACTTCAAAATGACTTCTCTATAATACATATCTACGTCATGCTCCAGGGCTATTAACCAACCTTTCAGTGGAATATTAGTGCCGTTGGTGGCTATTTTGACAGGCTTGATTAAGACTGGTAGTGGATCCAAAGTGTTTAAAAAATTATCAATGTGTCCTGAATCCTGTTCATACTGATTTTGATGATTAATAAATCTGTCCTTATCATTAGGAATTTTGAACTGAAAGTTGTTGTCATTTATATTGTTTTTATTATTAATAAGCAGATCTTTATCTAAAAAGATATTTTTGGGATATATAAAGAGATTCTCATTATTGGAAAAATTGTCTTCACTTAACAAAACTCCATCTTGTTTTGTAATAAAATATTGGTAATAATTTGATGTTTGAGTATTATTGTTAAATTTAATAAGGTTTTTAATGTTACACCCATCATCGATTCTGTATTCTTCATCTCGATTAAGTAATGTTATATGAATAGAATCAACAAGAGAAAAATAGTTGTCAAATCTTGACAAATCAGCTATGATGAAAGAGCCAGTTAAGGCGTCTATCAAGTTATATGATGATTGAGATGGATTGTCGCTACTCATATGCTCATATATATCTAGTTATTTATAATGTGCTAAATGGTGTCTTCTAATTCATTTTTCTTTCGTTTTAACTGCTAATGCTAATAAGATATTTATTTGATCAGTTTATTGATATTGAATAAAACCCATAAAAAATAAAGGGTGAAATTAAGCTCTCTTTATCTCTATCTCTATATCTGATGATTAAGAAACTGTTCCTTACATATTTTTTTTTAATGCTTTTGAGGTTTTAAACTTTATCTTTCAAATTTTAGTATTGTTAGTTAAATGATATCTACATTAAAATTTGAATTGTCTCGTGACCTGCATGTGATATCATGTTTTGTTAACAAACCTGTAGATCCATTTTAGGAAATTAAAAATGAAACAACATTTTCAGAAATACTGCTTTTGAAACAAATGCATATGTCAGGGTAGTTACAAAATATAAATAATATAGATATAATTATTTGATCATGTGCACATCTCGTGACTACAATTTATAAAAAATAATTATTAAAAAATAAAATTCATTTTTACAATTATTCTCTCTAATAAATCATAAATCATATAAAAGAAGTTATTTAACGTTTATATATACTTACATAATATTCATGACAATAAGTAAACGTATTACATAAGAGCTAATTAGATAACCAGTTATAAACTATTTTAGAAGTAAAAATAAACAATGTCTCTTATAAGTAACAGCATTAGTGAAGATGAATATAAGAAGCTTGAAAGTGAGTTTGAAATAACATGTTTGGATAGTATTAAGGACCATGCACAAATTTTAAAATATACAGAAAAAATAGCCACTCTTATAAACAACAACCTTTCTGAAGTTTATTCTAGCTATGTCTATATATATTTTCTAAAGACATTTCCTGAACTTTGTTATTTTATTACAAAGAAAGGCATAGAAAATAGTTGTAAACATGGAGAGGGGGAAGATGATGAAAATACATCTAGTTTAAATAGTGATCATAATAATGAATCCATGCCTGAGAAAAGAAATGAACTTGTTGGATGTATTATTGGAAAGTTTGACCAACATAAGTCCACTCGTATAAGAGGCTACATAGGAATGTTGGTTGTAGATTCGACAATGCGAGGAAAGGGATTGGGAAAGTATCTTGTGTATAACTTGATACAGAAGTTCAAAGTTTTAAACTGTGATGATGTCATTTTGGAAACCCAATGCAACAACATTTCCGCCCTAACGCTATATAAAAAGTTTGGGTTTATATGCTTGAAAAAATATAAAAACTTCTATAATGATAATCCTACAGGTAGAGATGCATTCATGTTAATTTTAGGATTGACTCCAAAATCAGGTAGAAGGGGTGTTTTCCTTCAACAAGAGATGGTTTCACAAATAATCTAGCATTAATATAAAGAAAATGAAATAGATAAAAGTATATATAAACAGGAAAAAAAGGGTTGTTTTTTTTTTTTTAATAAAATACAAAATAATAGAACATAATATTATTGTAAGCAAATATATAAATTAAATTGTCACTAGTATATTTTTAAAAAGAAAACAATCTTTAATTGTCTTCATCTTCATCGTATTTAGGAGCAAGGAAGAAGCCTAAACCACCACCTCTTTCCATCTTGAAGTCAAACAGGGCAGGTGTTTGTTCAGACAATTTCAAGGTTATTTGGTTAGACAAAGTGGAAGCCTTTATGATATCTAGGAGGTATTTGCTGGCAAAGGAAAGATCAACGGTCTTTGACATGTTTATGGATAGGTTGTTTTCCGGGCTGGCCAAGTCATCCTTAGGCTGGACAAGAACTTTACCAGAGGTGTTGTCACCATCAACGGAAAAGACAATACCATCCTTACCTACAGAGACGACAATAGTTTCTCCAATTTGGGTCAAGTCTCTGATGATCTTGGTGAATTCAATGGAGGACATGTTGACTGTGGCATCGCTCTTTGAGTCAGTTTCTATTTCTAGCATATCGGCAGTGATGTCTACAAGCTTCATTTTGTATTCCATGCTTTTATTAAGCTTAGGTTCTTCAAATAACAGAAGCAACTCATCAGGGGTGTCTTCAACGTATAAAGTCAATGAGGAGGATGAGTTACTAGACTTCAAAAGTTTGCTTAAAGAGGCCAAGTAGACACCAATGGTGGTAGGTCTGTCGCATCTATAGTTTTCAAAGCATGAAGGTGGGATGTCCAAGGAGACCAATAAAACTCTGGAATCATCAATGGCTTGGGCTTGTATACCAGTTTCGGAACACATAAAGTTTATTTGGGAAACAGAGTCCTTGAAGGAATCTATAATTCTTTTGAAAATAGTGGAATCATCAAATTTAGCTTCTAATACCATTTTTAATTTTTTAAAATATTATTATCTTTGTTATTATTATTTTCTTTTAAACTTTTTAAAGTTGCTATTGGTGTTTGGTATCGTTTTTTTTTGTTTTTTTTAAACAAAGAAATAAGATCTATACTGTTTTAATAGCTATCGGTTTTTCAGTTCTTTATTTCTTTCTTAATTGTTTATTATAATACTGACATAATATATAACTGCTTTCTATATTTTTATGATATTTCAAATAATAAGATTAATAAAAGTAGTAAGATCAGTGAAAAAAACTAAAATATAATATTATTGTAAATTTAAATGAATATATTTATAATATAAAAAAAAAAACACGAAAAATCTTTTTTATTTTTTTATTTTTATTTTATTTTATTTCTCTGTATGTTTCTTCAATAAAATTTCTATATACTTTTTATATTTACTGTTCGTTCTCTATTTTTTTATTTTTTTTAAAAAAATGCTTGTATCTTCGGGGGGTTATTTCTTAAAAATTATTTTTTTTAACAATTTTTTTTTCTTTCAAAGAGAAACACGAAAACACGTAAAACAAAAATAATAAAAATAAGAAAAATTAATTATTGTTGTGTTTAAAAGTAATTTGTATTTTTATTCGGGTACTTAAAAGTGTTTTGAAAAATTTATAAATATATATATATCATTTGTTTTATAATAGAAAAAAACATAATTATGTAACACGTGACTATATTTGTATTACTATAAATTTTGAAAACAAAAAATAAGTCTATGACACGTGAGTCTATTTTATTTATAATTATGTATTTTTATTTAAATTTTGTTCTGTTCTGTAATATTTCCTCTGAAGAAAAAACTTTCCTAATATATATTATAAAAAAAACAAAAAAGAAATTTATATCAACAAAAACTATATATAAATAAATTAAGTATTGGAGCACGTGTAGCTGTGTTTAGAGTGAGTATTATTACTATTTCTCCTTTCTCTCTATTTTATTGTTACTGCTGTAAGTTATTGTTGTATGTTTATAATATTATAAATAATTGTTGAATATTTGATTATTTGATTATTTGTTTACTTTTTTTTAATTAAAGTGAATATTTATTATTATTATTATTAATATTATATCTACGATAGTGAACAGTTGTTATTGAAAGACATTAAGTTTGACAACTTCTACAAAAGACTATTCAATAATCATATTACATTGGTTGTTTCATGTAGATGTATTTAAACCATGAAGTGGTTGTATAGATAAGATGGTTAGAGATATAGATGTTAGAAAGAGAGAGACAGACAGATTGTAACCAGTTCCTAGTATGAACAATATCACATAACAAGAGTTGTATTGTATATAGAAATTACTGTATTTTCTTGATTTCTTTATTACAGATCTCACCTAAATAAAACGTTCCTAGTGTGTTATCTTTTTTAATCTTTCATTATTCGTATGTTGTTATATTTACATATATAACAATCTTTATTATATAATAAAAATATTAGATTACATACATATTCTTGAGTCTGTATATACAAAAATAAATTAAAGAGTGTGTGTTTCTGATAATAACTATTCCTACTAATTTAATGAATTATGGTTATGTATATATATATATATATATATAAGTATATAAGTATTACTATTTGTTTATACATACATATCTACATACTTGCTTACAATAATTTTAAAAAAATAATACAAAATAATAACAACAAATAAATAAAAATAAAAAAGAAAACCTCCAATTAATAATTGGATTTCTCATGTAAATTTATAACTACTATTTTTTTGTTATTATAATTTTTATTAATTTGTTTAAATCTTGGTAGCTAAGTATAAGGCCTTTTCACTTTCATATCTCTTCTTTTCAACTTCAGCTAAGTCCTTGTATTTTTGTTTACCTTCTTCAGATAGGGCCTTCCATTCTTCACCTAACTTCTTACCAACTTGACCAAAGGTAATACCTTCGTTTTCAGCTCTAACTCTGTCTCTGTTTTCATTGGCATAGATCATGTAAGCAGATAAACCTCTCTTTGGAGCATTTGGGTCTTTTTTCTTCTTTTGTTTGATCTTCTTAACCTTAACTGGTTCGTTACCTAAATCTTTAGCCATTTTTTAAATGATTTTATGTATTTATTTATATATATATATATATATTTAATAATAACTTCTTTATATGTGTGTAATTAATTAAATATAAATTTATTAACTAACTATAAGAATGATATATGATAAAAAAATTATATATGTGTATTATAATATATATTGTATTTGGTTTCTTTATTAATTTTATTAGTTAATATAATAATAGTTAGTATATATATTTTTTTCTTCTTCTTAATTAACTAATTAAGTGTATAAATTATTAGATTTAGTTACTACTATAATAATAGTTAGTTATTAGTGTATAATATGTAATTTAACTAGTAATATAGTTACTATTAGCTACTAATTATAATATAGTTACTACTTACTTTTTTAAACTATATAATAAAAAAAAATTTTTCTATTAGTATTAGTATTATTACTTTATATATATCTCTAGGTAATAATAAAAAATTAACTCCCCCATATTAATAATACACACACACATACAATATTACATTTTTAACTAGTAATAAATAATTAGAAATGTTTGTTTACTGTCGGATATAAGATATATAAATACAGTTATTTTTACTTAATTAGGAAAAAAAACTACTACTACTATTATAAAAAAATATAAAATATATAATAAAATACACACACTCTCTCTTATTATTTATTAATAATTTTACTAGTAATTAATTAATCATACACACACACACAATTTATTTTATTTATACATTTTATACACTTAAAATGGAAACTAATTTAACAAGAAAACAAGAAACATAATATTATTATACACACACATACAATACAGTAAAATTCATATTATTATTAGTAAAAAAAAACATGTATATATAGGGATAGTAATTAGTAGAAAATATATATATACTATAATATATTATATTATATTACTATTAACAGTAAGTGAGGACATTTATCATATATTTACCTTATTAGTCAATATATACATTCTTTTTATAATTATAATTAAAACCCCCCTTTTTTTGTAATGTAATTATAGTTTTTTTTACTCAATAAAAATAAGCACCAATAAATAAAAATAAAAATTAAGCTTTATTAAATTTCCTTTAATACATCAATAATAGATAATAATAGATAATAATAAAAAATTACAATTTATTATATGAACTTATTCCTTAGTTATTTTTTTTTCCTATTAAGCTGAACAACTTAGATAAGTAATTGATAATAAAAAAAAACAAAAAAGAGGATTTAAACAAAAACGGGATATGAAAAAAAATAAATTCACATAATGAAAAAAAAAATAAGATTACAACTTGTATGATAATGCAATAAGAAACACTGAAACAATTCACAATATATATAAATATACAACCAAGTATATAATCAATAGTCAATTATATACAGAGAACCAATTTTTCTTATAGAGAACATGGTTGAATCTGATATTGAACTAACACATATAGGAAATAACAGTACAGCAACTGAACTTAACATAGAAGAGATAAGTGGTAAAGTACATTCCAGAAAGAATTCTTCCACCAGCAATAATCCTTTAGAATTAACTCAGCCATTCAATCTAGATGACACGTTATTGAATTCCAATGCAATTCATTCAGATGATGACTATGATGATGATCAAAATGATGTTTTAAATCATGATAATGAACATACAAAATTCATCATCAATAAACCAAGTATAAATATATCAAATCTTGAGGATAAAAATCCTATAAACAAAACAGATAATCCATCAAACTTTATTGGTGATATCAATGATTTAAACTCCATCCAAACTGTAAATTATAAAGGCCATGATATTTTGGTGTATCCCCTGTCATATAAAATTCCCTTGGTTAAGCTCCAGTTGATTTCTCTTTTCATAGTCTTCACAACTATAGGATTAAATGACCAAGCCACTGGGAACTTGATTCCCGTATTGGAATCACACTACAAGACTTCTCAAGTTGTCATAAGTAACATTTTCCTCATGCAAACCTTTGGTTACATGTCTTCCTGTATGATCACGGAAAGACTCCATGTGGCCTATGGACAGGGAGGTGCTCTCACCATAGGTAGTCTTTTGGTTGTTATTCCCATGCTGATATTATCTCTGAAAATCAAGTTCTTCCCTCTCTACATCATTTCTTATTACCCCGTCGGTATAGGTATTGGTATCATAGACTCAATAGTCAACTTGGTGTTTGGCTCACTAAGAGAAAACAAAAGTGAACTTATGGCTCTTATCCATGGTGTTTATGGTTGCTGCTCTTTCCTTACTCCATTGATCATCTCCTCCCTGGGTGAAAAATACTGGAACCTCTTTTTTCTAATTCCGGCATCTTTGTGTTTTACAGGTATGCTTTGTTGTTTAGTTACTTTTAGAAATGAAAACAGTATCAAATATGAGTATTTGCAGCAACAGGCTCTTAAATCTGAAAATAAAAATAATAATGACAACCGTAACAAAACTAAAAACTTACATGAATCTAAACAATCCTCGGAGGATTTACAACAAAATGATGATTCTGATGTTATTATAGAACAAAATAATCAAGGAGAAGGAGAAGATGTTGTTGAATGCAACAGCTTTAAGCAAAAGCTGGCTCTAATGAAGTTAGCTCCTATCATACCTTTGTATTCAACAGCATTGTTTTTCCATTTAGGTGCTGAGATTGGGTTTGGTTCCTGGTTATACTACTACTTGTTAAACTATAAGCATGGTGAACGAAAGTTTATGTCATACATCACTTCCTCCTTTTGGTTTGGTTTAACTTTGGGTAGATTTATCTTTGGTATTTTTATAGGAACCCTTTTCAAGAATGACTATCAAGCACTAAAATTCTTTGCCTCCTCCTCCTCTGTTGTTTCTTTGCTTATATTAGTCCTTGCTCTTTTCAACTCCGTTCATCAATTTTATTTCATCACTTTGGCAATCACCATCTTTATCTTTGGTGCCTTCATAGGTCCTGTCTTTCCAGTGTCATCTGTGGTTGCAGTGCAACTCCTCAGTCCTAGACTGAAACTCTCGGGGATGTCCATAGCGATA
>JAJMDK010000001.1:181418-202129 GCA_030573515.1 Hanseniaspora jakobsenii
TATCCATTGGATCCATAGGGGCGGCATCCATTCCATACCTAGATGGTGTTATAATGAAACTGTTAGGGTTTGGACTATACCCCACATTAGTGGCCCTTTGCACTCTAGCTTTCACAACTGCCATTATATTATACCCACGTTTTATCAAAAACAAAGACTCTTACTTTTATCCATAGAAAAAGAAAAAAAATAAAAATGATTATTATTCCAATATATTCAGACAGGATAAATTATAAACAAACACACTTAAACATTATAGAAAAAGAATATATATATATATATCTACTCATTGATGAAAGCATTTACCATTTTTTTTTTTATATTTAGTTTCATGTTTGAACATTTGCCTTTTTTAATGATAAAATCAGTATACAAAATTCGTATGCTTTTATTTTAGTATAATCAATGATTTGTTGTATATTAACTCATTTATATACTGTTAAATCAACTATATAATCATATATTTATATGTACATGCACAAATGTATAAAACTTTCCTTACTTTTTACATTTGTTTCTATTTTAATTATTTCAGTTCAAAAACTTTGTCTATCTTATTGCTGCAATGATTTCAAGTATAAGTCGTAATGTTTCAGTATACTCTTTGGCGTGAATGTGTAGTAGAACTTCCCCTGGAGGTATCCCCCCACATATCTGTTGGTGGCTGTATATTTCATCACACATCGATTGATGCAGTTCCCCTCCCCCTTTGAAAGCTCACCCTCATTGTACAGGTCTCTGTTGGTGCATTTGTTATAACAAGTGTCCAACATGGCATTGAAGGTTATGTTCATGGCTTCAAACTGCGTTGTTGCCAGTTCTATCTTTTTTGCATCAATCGTTGAATGAATGGAGTTTGCATTGTTTATAAAAAAGGACATTTTTTTATTTGTCTATTTAGTTTATTTGGTTTACTTGGATATGTATATACTGATTAAAGGATTGCTCGTATTATTAGAAAAAACAATAATAAGTAGCAGTATTGATCTAATTTGTTTTTTTTCAAATTCAAATAGGATAATAAACTGTGACTGTTATTAGTGGATATTAATTTTTTGGGTTCTCTTTCCTTTGTTTTCTATGTTTTATTCTATTCTTCTTTTTGTCTAAAATGTAACCAAGATATATTCAATTATAAATCATCATATTCATAAATTTGTTCAATATGATTTCTTTTCCTCCCAGTAGAGTTTAAGTTTAAAAGTTCACGTTCTCAATTATAAAATTTCTGTTCCATATTTTTCTAATAATTATTTCCTTTTTATAATAAGTCACGTTTTTTTTTACTAATTTTATTAAATTTGTTGCTTTCAATATATTTAATATATAAACACGTGATATATTGTCTCTAGATTTTCTCTGTCGTTAGTAATTAATTTTCTTATTTTTTTTCCACAGTGGAATAAAAGCTTAATTTTAATTTTTTTATAAAACACACACTCAGATAGACAGACAATAGACAGTTCATTATTTAATTTTTTTTTAATTTATTTTTTATTAACTTTAACATATATCCCATTATGTAATGAATGACAAAATTGTGCTTATCCTTTAATGACAACAAACTTAACTGTTAACGAAAGAAATAATGAACTTCATTCTTTTATAGAAAAATTAACTTTGTTCATATAATAACAATAGATTGTAACTTTTTATAATATTCATGTTAATTTACTATATCTCATTATAAACATTCACTCAAGATATAACTATTAAAATTATAAAAAAATCAACAAAAATAAGAAAATTATTAAGCTTAACTCCACCAAACTCAATATTTCATATATTCACTTAAAGTTTGATCATCTGATTTTCTTTTTTATTTTAATTTCTTACATTTGAAAGAAAGATGACTATTATTATAACTAATGATGATGGACCTTTAGATAAGTCTCATTCACAGTACATTTCCCCCTTTGTTGGACACTACCTTTCAAAGTACGATCCTAAGGGTGAATTTTTCAACAAAAAATTGCTTTTATGTGTTCCAAGCGAACAGAAATCATGGATAGGAAAGGCACACTTTGCCAATAAGAACATAGATGTCCAATTCTTGTACTCTTCCTCAAAGCATATGCATAACAATGACTTCAAAATAGGTCCCTTCAAGATGCCACTTCCTGTTAATTTAAATAGCGCCATTCAGGCTACTAAATTTCCAAAGAGTCACGACATCTTCAACCAGGAAATTCTAAATAAACTACCTATCACAGTAGAAGGTGTAGAAATCACCACAGAGGAAGAATTCAAAAATCTGTTTGATATTGAATGGTGCTTAATATCGGGAACTCCAGCTACTGCTGCTGACATTGCCATCCATCACATGTTGCCTAAAGAAGATACACTAGAAAACTTTGAACATATCACAGGGTTAATCTCAGGTCCAAATGTTGGAAGAAACGTTAGTAGACCTTACATCACTTCTTCCGGGACCATTGGTGCCACTATGGAATCTTATATAACCTCAGCAGGGGAGATTCATGGTGTAGGTTTATCATGGGCTTATTTTGACAACAAGAAGGATGTGGGAACTTTAGGTCTGAAAAGAACCTCTGAGTGGTCATGGAAAGTGTGTTTGCAACTGATTCGTAATGGCTTTGATATGAAAGCAGAAGTTTACTCAGTTAACATTCCTATCATTGATGTTGAATGCGAGTCTGATATTGAGAACCCCTTTGATATCGTTGCATGCCCTATTCAAAGCAATACTTGGAAATCATTGTATGAACATAACATCATTGAGCACACTAATGAAAATGGTATCCACTTCAACTGGAATCCAGACTTTGAAAGCAATAGAAAGAAAATGGCCCGTGGTCACGTCATGGGTGAAATAAATGATGGATCACTTATCGAATCTAAAAACACAATCACTGTTACTCCCCTGTTGGCTAATTTCTCTGTGAAACTAGACCCTCAAGACTTTGGTAGACGTTTAACTCTTGATGAACCTAAAGAAACTGAGAAACAAAACTATATCCTATTAAACAATGAAGCAAAGTATGTTAATGATATTTGGAAACAGGTTTTAGAAAAGTATGAAAAACAATGCAACTTCAAGTTGTTGGATAAGCCAGACAACGATTGTCTTGAGACAAGTGATGTATATTTCCAAATTGGAGAATATGAGGAACTCTTGCATGATAAAGGTACAGAAAGAAAAAACTACTTCCAAAACAGTTATACTTTTAGAAAATCAATCATCAGAAAACACTATTTACTCCGAACGATTCAGTACTTTGCTGCTAAAAATCCCCAATCTATTTTAAACAGCGCATTCCCTGAATCTTATCATTTAGAACTTGATTATGCAGAGTTCTTAGATGACTCCTTGGATGAAAATTGGGAATTGAAGCAGGAATTACAGCTCACAGAGAGTGACCCTAACACAAACCAATGGTGGATAATGAAACCGTCTATGTCAGATAAAGGTCAAGGTATCAGAGTATTTAGAACCATTGACCAGTTGCAAAGTATTTTTGATACCTTTGATGAAGATGAAGATGGAGAGGGATACAACGGTATAATAATCAATCAATTGAGACATTTTATTGTGCAGAAATACCTAATGAATCCATTATTAATTGATGAAAAAAAGAGAAAGTTCCACATAAGATGTTATGTTCTCGCGGTTGGTGATTTGGAGGTTTATGTTTACGACAGAATGTTGTGTTTGTTTAGTGCTAAGAAGTATGAAAATCCCGAAGAGATTGAAACCAGTGCATTACATGATCCACAATTTTTATCAAAACATTTGACTAACACTTGTCAACAGGATGACGATCAAAGGGAGAGTGTAGTCACTGAAATTGATAAACTATTGGTAAAGGATAAAGCCTCAAGTGTTAAAACTCAGATCCACGAAGTTGTAGCTGATTTGTTCAAGGCTGCTAAGCAGGATAACTACAACTTCCAAGCTAGCTCTAATGCCTATGAAATATTCGGCTTGGATTTCCTGATTGACTCAGACTATAAAGTCTCACTGCTTGAATGTAATTCATATCCTGATTTCAAGCAAACAGGTGATGCTTTAAGTGAACTAATAACAGAGTTATTTGAGAACGTGTCTAAAGTGGCCATTTTGCCTCAGTTTGTTTCAAACGCTGAGACAGACAAAGATCTAACAAACATGACACATGTCCTATCTACAGATAATGAAGCTAGGCAGTGGTAAGATGTTTATTTATATATATTTATATAAAATTAAGACAAAAAAAATATAAAACGAATTTTGCTTTTTTATTAATACTATTTTTAAGTTTACACTAATAAAAAAATTTGAAGCTTATATCAATTTCTGACTGTTAACCTTAATACATATTGATAGTTCCTTATAATTTGAAAATAATAATGATACTAGGTAATGCATAGCACTAATACCTATTCTTATTCTTGTTCTCTATTTCTTTATTTATATATATATGTATGTATATACATTTACTTCTAGAAATAATAAAAAAAACAACCTAATACGTTAATTTAAACTATTCTTCTTCCTCATCCTCATCATTTCCACTTCCCTTTTCATCCCTGGCTTTGCTTCCGCCATTAGTCTTGTTTGTAGAAGCACTTATCAATCCTCTTTTAACTGCAGTCAAAACATTAGGAATCTCTACATCTTCCTCAGCCTGACCTGAGAACTCTTTACCCCATTTGACTATCCTTTCTCTGATTCTTTCAATTTTAAACAAGTGCATTCTGATTGCAATCATGTTTTTGATATATTCTTGGTTTCTTTGTAGCAAAATCTGTGTGAGTTGTCTGCTGAAGTCGACTTGCTGAGAGGTCATTTGATCATATCCTAAAAGGTTTGTTAATCTATCATGCAATACAGACGTTTCATACTCCGGTAGTGCAAAAAATGGATCATCTGTAGGTTCATCGTTTTCCATTTCTTCATCTTCTTTTTTACCTTGATTCTCCTCTTCATGGTATAATTTGATCTTTTCAGGGGACTTCATATCTGCTTGTTTTATATGATTTGTATCTTTCTGCAGTGGTGATACTTCTTCTGGTAAAGATTTGTTTACTGTATCAGTCACTTTATTCTCAGTAATGAGTACTTCGTTCTTTGATGAATCATCGACAGATTTGTCTGCAGTAGGTTTTTGATTATCTTCAGAAATAATTTTCTCAGATATCTCTGGAACAACCCCATTTGATTCCTGTGTGATGATAGGCTTTTCAGAAGAATGAAGCATTGATTTAGTCTGATCCGTTAGTTCATTAGCAGAGGTTTCATCTGGTTTCGTTAATTCAACATCAGCATTAGCATTAGCATTAGGCAAGACAGTTTCTGTGTTGCTTTTGATATCATTTTCTTCATCATGAGGACTCTTAATTTCAATTGATTCATTAGGCTTTTCTATAGTTTGTTTCTCAACAAAGTCCACAACTTCAGAAGCGGTTTCTGTTTTTGGTGTTAATTCTGTCTTATCTGCATCAGTTTGCTTATTTTCTGATTCATCTTTATGCCCTGATTGGGAAGGGAGAGTCTCGGGTAGTGTGTTTGCTTGGTTCGGAGTTTGTATTTCTAATGATGATGGATCAAACTTCTGAGAATCTGTCTTTTCCAAACCTGCACCTTCAGTAGCAACTTTATTAGAAGATAATACTTCACTGGATCTGTCAGCACCATCGTCATTTGTTGAAAAGCTATTGGCTGCTCCAGACTCTAGATCATTCTTTGATGTAGTTTCAGGAAATGTACCCAAATTTGCTTGAGGATTGGTATGTTCAACGGATTTTGAAAGATCTGAAATTTGTTCTTTCTCTGTTGAAGGTAAATCTAATGGTAAACTGGAAGCAGATACATCACTTTTTGTACTGGTTTCGTTAGTGCTAATATTATTTTCTTGTTCTTTTCCGTTCTTCTCGTCAAGAGCTTCTTTTTCATTTGATAAATTACAGTCCTCAACACTTGTCTTCTTTGTCGTATCTTCATTATTAGAAAAATGATGGTTTTCATCTGTATCTACATTTTTTTCTTCTAAATGAGGATGATCAGAAACTTCTTTGGACTCTTTCATTTTATCCTCAGGTTCTTCCGTGATATGGTCTCTATGATTTTCCTTTAGCATATCATTAAGGTCAAGATATATTTTGTCATCATTATCGCAGTTTTCAAAATCTATATGGTGGTCGTATTCGGCTAGTTTCATTTTCTTTTCCAAATAAGGTAGAGGGTCATCTCCTAAAAACACGCTCAAATAATCATTTAACACAACAGACTCTAGTTTGGCCTTTTCAATCATCAAGGATGTCTGTTCTTCCAAAGAAGGAAAAATTTTTTTATTTTCAAATGTTCTTCTTATGCTTGGATGAGTAACAACATCTTTCAAGGACAGTATTGGTTTGGTAGCTTCTTCAGCATGACAAAAATCATTGATATTAAAATTGTCCTCATCTTCATCTTGGTTTTTGTGTCCTAATTCTCTGTATACATCTGCTACAAATCTACCCTTTTCTCTAGATAATAGACTGTGTTCAACACCATTGTAAAAGACTTTACTTTCATATAAAAGGTTGTTAATCTTATTTTTATTAATCCACTCAGATCCCTGTAAAAGTTTTTTACCTCTGTTGCTGTTTTCATTAGAAGCTATAAAATTATACACATATGCTTTCTTTTTGTAATCTGGGTCAAAGCTTTTTTTAACTGTTGGAAAGTTCCCTGATCTTTCCTTTATTATATGTCTCAAAAAGGCTCTTTCAATAGCATGTTCATCTTGAATATCAGTTTCGCTATTTTTTTTCACATGTTTTTTCTTTTGTCTATGATCATACTCACTGGTTTCCATTGAGCCTTTTTCATCATCGCTTTGAATAGAAGATAATGATCTCTTCTTAAATAATGAGTTTGAAGAGGCTTGTGAGTTGAGGTCATTAGTCATATCATTGTTGTGGTTGTTTTCACCTAATGATTTACTCAATAAAGGCGGTTGAGATTCATCGATTAGTTGGTGATTAGATGAACTTTCTTTATCCAGAGGCTTCTGTTCCGTAATAATATCTGTCATATCAGTTAATTTAGATGTCGCTATATAGTAGTGATATTTTTTGTTTTAATTTGTGTTCTGGTGATGTCTCCCTTATTGTATTTTATAATTATATATAAATATAAATCTTGTTTTTTCTTTTGTTATTTTTTGATCTATAGTCTTTAACAAATGTAATATGTATATATTGAAGAAACAATTATGATTTTTTATAATAATTTATGAGCTATTGAATAAATATGGTTTTGTTTTTTTCTTTTATATAATTTCTGTTCATACATACATAAATATATGTCTATATTAAGTTTGTTAATTGTTCATAAAGTAATAGTTAATTGTAGTTTTTGTTTATGTTATATAACACACATTAACACAGTGGAATTAAGTTGTTGTTGTTGTTTTTTTTCTCTCTGTAGTATAAAATAATTTTATATTTTGGAGTTGTTAATTAGTTACATTAATTTTTTTTAATAAATGGTCACATGTTATTTAATATTAGTGTGTTATCACGTGCTACTATCTTTTTTAATTTATTTTTAATTTTTAAACATTAATGCAATAATATATCTGCATTATTATAGTCATATTCTTTACTTTTTTTATTATCTTCTACTTAACATAATTATCTTTTTTTTAAAAAAAAATGTAACTATATTCTGTAAGATGGAGCTGAAGGAAAGGCTTTGAACTTTTTAAAATCTTCCACTTCTTTGAATAACATCTTAGTTAAATCATTGACTGAAGTCATGTGACTTTCATATGAAAAATCAAAGGAGTCATAAGGACATACACATTCATCATTGATGTTACGAACTTTTCTTAAATATGGATGTTCAAGTACCTGTTTGCAGGTTAATCTTTTATCTGGATCCCATTCTAGCAATCTTTCAACCAAATCCAAACCTGAATCACTAGCAAATGGATAAATATCCTTCCAAGCTAATTTGGAGTATTGAGGTTTTGGTAATGAAAATAGTTCAACAGCTACTGATGACCCGTATTTGATGATTGTCTCCTTATCTGGTGTACCCAAAACTTTAAGAATCTCTATAACTTGATGCATTTGGTCATTTCCTATAAAGATTGGTTTTCTTCCATAAAATTCAGCCAATATGCACCCACATGCCCATAGATCAACGGCTTTACTATATTTCTTTCTTGACAACATAAGTTCGGGAGCCCTATACCATCTTGTAGCAACATATGATGTTATATGAGAAGTTTTACCTGTAGAATTTGTAATCTTTTGGAAACATTCCTCGTTAATTCCTCTTGCCAATCCGAAATCACAAATTTTTAATGTTCCCTGTATAGAGCACAATATGTTACCAGGCTTTAAGTCTCTATGAATTACATCAGCAGAATGAATATAATTTAAACCACAGATAAGTTGGTAAAAGAAACTTTGTATATGAAACTCAGAAAGCTGAACTGAAGAATGAATTACTCTGGCCAAATCATAATCAACTAATTCTTGAAAGCAGTACAATCCATCATATCCTTTATCATAAACTATTTCTAGCTCTAATAAACTTACAATGTTTTTATGTCCTTTAAAATATCTCATAAACTTTAGTTCTCTAATAGCTCTTCTTAGTAAAATATCTCTTGTAAATATATTTGTAACTCTTTTTATTGCAACTGATGCTCCATTTGTTGTCTCAACTGCTGTAGCTACTGTTCCATAAGATCCTTTACCAATAATCTCTTTTATTCTATAGTTTGATGGAACTTTAAATCCTAGCTTTTCATAGACAACCATTTCATCTTTCTTCAGCACAAAGTTTTTACTATGTTCTTGGCTTGGTTTGTTATTTTCGGTTTCCTTTAGATTGGAGATGCTTTTAGTCTGTGTTTTATAGTTTTGTTGTTTCTTGTAATTATTTTGTTGATAAACTTGCTCATTTCTTTTATTAGAAGCGTTTAAAACAGATTCATATTGTATCATTTTAATGCTGTTTTAAAAAGTGTTTTATTTTAATTTTTTGTTTTTGTTTTCTTTTGGTTTTTAATCACCTATTATTATTTTTAAAACTTAAATCTGGTTCTTAACAAATAACTATTCTATTTAAAAAAAAAAATGACTCTTATGAATTTGAAGTATAATGTTACCCAAATTGTAATAAAATTAAAGATATTGACGAAGAATACAAATTCTCTCTTATAGCTTTCGTAATAATTTGTTATAATTTTTAAGTCGAGTATTTTTTTAAAAAAATGTATACAATAATATGACAGTATACGTTTATGCATACATATATATATATATATATATATACGTAGAATATTAAAGTTCCCATTGATGTCATTATTAATTGTATTATTGTTTGTGGTTTTTGTTTAACTTATATTAAATGATTTAATTAAAAGTCAATACATTGTTAAACCCGAAACCACGTGAGTTTTATAGTTTTTTTGGTTGCATTCTATTCTTTAAGAGCTTGTAGAAGTTAATACTCCTCATGTCTATTGGATATATCTAATAATAATAACAAAATATATCTATATTATAACTAATTATATTATCAAAATCTTTTTCTACCTTTTTTTATAATAATTAGAAGTCTTTATAGTGTCTTCTAAAGAACTTAAATGAGTATATATCTCAGTTTTGTTTGTTTGGTTTAAAA
The DNA here is from genome assembly GCA_030573515.1 of Hanseniaspora jakobsenii. Taxonomy (NCBI): domain Eukaryota; kingdom Fungi; phylum Ascomycota; class Saccharomycetes; order Saccharomycodales; family Saccharomycodaceae; genus Hanseniaspora; species Hanseniaspora jakobsenii. The sequence continues at coordinate 191,047 of JAJMDK010000001.1, forward strand.
CTATTTTTAAAAATGTCACATGACGTACCCTTAAATCAATCGAAAACTCAGCTTACAAAATGGGCTTGATAAAAGAACAAGATGAAAAAAAATATAAAAAACTTGCACGGCGAGTTTTTAGCGATAACAACACACACTTACTGATAATTCAACATAGTTTCATATTATTAATAATAAATTCTTTAATTGTAGAAAACCCCTTAAACTTGCAATAGCACATAAGAACCAACCAATAGTTAGTGCATAACTTGTAATAATAAACCAAAAACATTTAATCTTATAGAACAGAAAAAGCATTATATCAATGGGGCAAAAGCTATCTATTTTGGCTCAGACGACGCCACTGGTAGATATCTCGTCTTATTTAAACATAATCAATGATATTCAGTTTGTAAAAAATCTTAATAATAATTCCAAATTTTTATCCACTAATAAATGTGTAATTAAAGACAATTCATTGGAAGAACTGATAGCCAAGGTTTTTATTAAACCAAATTCTTTGAATGATACAGCAAACGACGTTTTGAATCTGGAATCTATTTTGCGAAATTTAAAAAATGAAAGGGATAAACTTAAAGATATAAAAAATGTAGTGCATTACCCACTTATAACAGATATGGAAAGGGCCGCATATTTATTTCGACCATGTTTTTACCAATCATTGTCAGATAGAGTCTCATCTCATAACAATTTTAACAACAAACTAGATCTTATTGAGATAAAATTTTTAATTTTCCAAATCATCAAAACTCTTGATGAAATTCATAAAAGTGGTGTAGTTCATGGAAACCTTACTCCGAATAATATATTTGTCAGCTCATTAGACACCATTATTATTTCTGATTTTAGTTTTTACTTAAAGCCATTCTACTTACCTGAGGATAATCCCTATGAGTACAACTTTTATTTCAATAACAAAATAAACGATGCTACCTCAACAATCTCAAGAAAAAAAAACTACACAACTAAACTATCAAACGAAAATAAAAACAACAACGGAGTGAACAATAACAAAATACTTTTAAGCGATGATAAATCTAAATATGCTCAAGATACATCTGTAGATGTCTCTAAATACAAAGTAAAAAATAATGATAGAGATTCCAAGACGAAAAAGAGCAACAATTCTAAAAATAACGCATTTTCTTCTAAAGGCAATCCATTAAGTGACATTGATACAACAGAATACACTAGAAATGATATTGTAGATATTAAGAAGCCAGCATTGAATGCTTCCATGGAGGGAAACAAAATAGCATATCTTGCTATGTGCAAAGGATTTTACATGGCTCCTGAGAGACTAGACACTTCCAAAAGAGGATTGAACGGTGATTTGATTTTACATGAATTAGGTTCGAGTACTGCTTCTAAATCTGACATATTCAGTTTAGGGTGTGTAATCTTTGAGATGTTATGTGTCTGCCGCAATAGCAGTCAAAAGTTATTCAACTTTCAAGACATATTTAAATATAAAAATGGAGACATGTCCTTTTTTAATGGAAACATTGAGACGATAAAGGATATATGCCCCTTTGCGGAAGAATTGATAAAGGATTGTTGTAATCTTGATATTAATAGTAGACTATCATGTGAGAGCATTCTGGAAAAGTATAAAGACACCTTCTTCCCTTCTTATTTCTACTCGGACATTTATCCGGATGTTGTAGAGTGTTTCAATAATTTGAGCTTTTTAGAATTTTCCTTTGAATTTTTCTGTAGTAACTTTGCGAATAAGCTTATCATTATGGGGTTCCCTATTGAATATAAAACTATGGAAAGCGACGAAAAAGGACAGGAAAAAATTACGGTTTATAAAGATTATGAGTCCATCACATTTTACAATTGCGAGAACCTTTTAAGTCTACAATCTTATAAAGAGATATCTGCATGTGACAATGAGGTGATAAAATCTAATACGGCTGTTATTTACCTACACGCATTTGGTAGACTGCTTAAGATTTTGAACTCTGTACATCATTGTTTGTTATGTTTAGACAACTTAGTCATAATATCGCAATACGTTTCAAATGAAGCCAAATTAGATATTACTCTTCCATATATTGTTGATTTTATGAATGAGTCTGACAATTTTATTTTACAAATCCATGCGATCAATAAGATTGTTCAAATTTTTGATACGGTTGCTAAAGATGGGAATACGGTTTTAATTGAAGAAAACTTGTCTTACTATCTGTTTCCAGTACTTAGAAAAAACATAAGTGAGGGATTATTTCAAGTAGAGTTAAAGAAAGAGCTCATACCCATACTTCCTGAACTATTAAAGAATCTAGATAAGTCTATAAATAAATATTTGAAAAAAACACTTATCTTGATGCTGAATCATTTTTTAATTTCTCCGGAACTAGAAATTAAAATCTCCTTATTGAAAACCATTCCCCGTCTGATAGAATATTTAGGAAAAAACACTGCTGCAGATTTGATTTTATCACATTTAATAACTTACTTAAACGAAAGTTCTACAGTTTTGAGAAACGCTTTGTTTGACTGTTTGTGTGATATAACCCCATTTTTGGGTCAGATTAGTTTTAAAGAGTTTATTTTACCTCTTTTGATACAAAATTTATACGTTTCACCAGAGAAAGAGTGTGTTGTTATAAATGTATTGAATAATTTCAAACGTCTGTTGGCCCATGGGACTTTTTTTAAATCAACGAAATCCCAATGTAATCAATCTTTACTTCACGAAACATCATATATGTTTACAGATCTTAGAGTTTTTACTCAGGAGCATTTAGTGCATTTTTTATTGCTGCCAAATAAACAAATTAAAAAGGCTGCAATCGAAGTTTTAAAGGAAATACTGCTTGTAAAATGTGACTTGTCGGAGTTGTACTGCTTATTCTATCCAATTATTAAGCCATATTATCATATGAGCATGGAAATTAATGATTATTTGCTTGAAAACAACAGTAGAGAATCGATAACATATGAACAATATAACTATTTGTTATATTGGGCAATTAAACATGATTCCACGAGTAGTTTATTTTGGAAAACGGTCACAGTAGCAAATCAAGGGTCTGAAGTATCCAAAAAAGAGACTGCAAAAGAATTTCAATATAAAAACTATCTAAACGTTAGCGAATTACCCCATTACCTTTCTATGGAAGACAAATTATTTGTGGATGACTTTTTGAAAAAATACAACCTGGATATTAATCACTTATGGAAGTTGGCTAAGCTGAGAAAATATGTTACTAAAGTTATATCCTATGTTTCTCGAGCATCAATAAATGACTATTTAGAAAAACAGGTTTTCAATAAACAGTCATTATCAGGGTTGTTATCATCAGAGGATATAGCTAATGAAACACCAGTCAATGTAAAAAAAACTGAGATTCATTACTCTTTGGTGTATACCACTTCTACAGGTAATTCAGATGAAAGGGATAACATAAATCAAAACTTGATTATAAAAGGAACAAAAAGAAAAGAGTCCAATAAGTTGGTTTCTCAGAAGATTCTGAATGATGCTTTAAAAAATATCAATCTTGATAAAGACAATCACAACAACAATCGAAACACTAGCTCCAATATTGCTAAAAATACCTCTCAAGAAATTTTTAAAAATGATGAAACTTTAGTTCATGTGCCTAGAACTTTGTGTACAATCAATAAAAGCATTTCAAAAAGAAATGCAGATACAAATGTTTTGGAATATATTGAGTCAATAAAAATTGAGCCTAGTTTATCTAACCTGGCTGAAGTATCTATGAATAGTATTCCATATAAGGAAGATTGTAATGAAATGGCATCTGCTCGTGGTCGTGACTATTCAGACTTCTGTAACATGGATATCACAACAATGAAAAAAACAAGCACACTATCAAACATTGATAAGGTCTGTGATTATGGTGATCATATAGAGCTATGTGTTAGTAATGATAAGTACATTGTACTGACAACAACTTCAAGTACTTTGGCGGGAATTGTCAAACTCTATGATATAAACAACTTCTATAATATGGATGTATCTGAGCGGGGTGATTTTATCAAAGATTTAGATATATCATCTTATTATTTAAGCTCAAGTGAAAGCACTGTTGATAGTGTGGAAACTCAAGAATCTGTTCCTGCCATGAATCAAGAAAAAGAGGACATTAAATTTGAAGAACATAAAACAAAAAATGGCATAAAAATCCAAGCCATGAAATTCTGGAAGAATTTTAACATTTTGATTGTAACTTTGACGAATGGAGTAATATTAACAATCAAAATTCTTGAAGATTTAAGAGCGTCTATTTTGACCCATAACAAATTTATTGGAGAGGATGAGTATGGGAGAATAGTGCAGTGTGACAATGAAAAAATCTTTGTATTGACAAACCTAAACCGTCTATTTGAGTACAGATACTACGATAACAAATTAGAATATATTTTAACTTGGACTAGTAGTGCTTTAGAACATTGTTTTGAACATTTTGATAATTATCAAAATATTGAGTTAGAACTTATTATTGACTTTGTGTATAAAGGCGACGTTATTTTATTCATGACTACAATGAACAATGTTTACGTGTATGATATAGAGTTCAAAATGGCAACTGCATTATATCAGCTTTATTATCCTAGAAGGATAAACGTTGATACTTCAAAATCATTAAAAGAGCAAGTCTTTTCACTCACTTCTGTCACGTTGCAAGGTCAAGACAAATTGGTGTTTACAGGTGGATATGACATATCACTGATAATGATATTTGATGTCAATGAGTTTACTAAAACCATCAGCGGTTCAGAGAGTCAACGGTTAAGTAATATTATATCTGCCAAGACTGTTATATTAAACAATGCCTCTGACACTTTTTCATCCACAGAGGAATTGTATGACAAATTTTTATTCAAGGCTTATAGTTTTGACACGATGTTTGATAACAATAAATGTACCGTTTCAGAGAGCCACAAACATATTAATGAAAAACTCTTTAATTACTTAGATTGTAAAGGAAACTTGATGGCTATTTATGATAGTTTCAGTCATGATGTGTCTGTGTTTGATTTTGAAAAGAATATGGGAGTGCCATTGTTTTCTGTTGATAACAATAGCAATTACACTTATAAAAAATACAATCTAAACAACTACTTGAGTTTATACTATAAGGTTAATGGTAGTAAACAAAAACAAGATGAATCATATAGTGTTAAACTGATCAGGTATCTAAGACTTATAAATGGTTGCAATGTCCTGGTCGTCTTGACTTCTTCAGGATATCTACACCTATACTCTGAGAATTTGTAATGATAATATGGTATATTCGTGTTATAGACTTATATATTACTGTATAGAGATGTTTTAAATAACAATATAATATATATATAGTATGATAATAGTGATGTATTATATGTTGTCTAATCATTGGTTAGTTGTATCTGTGTATTTTGTAATATATTTATAATATCTATGTTTACAAACTATAAATTAACAAATGTAAACATATAACAGTTGATAAGGAGTAATGGCATAATAAATGTAAAATGTTTGTCTAAAAAAGTTAATTTAAAAAAATTTTTTTTATTCAAAGTGTAACACTGTAAAAAAAAAAAATGTGTTTATCAAATCTAGTTAAGTAATGTTACAGTTATAACAAAATTATAAAAAATATAATTGATTTAGATCAGTATTCCCCTTCTAAATAACAACTAATTAGAAAACATAAAATAATCAAACAACTACTATTATCTTATATTGTTCTTATTAGTTGATTAAAAAATAATAGTATACATAACAAAACCTAAACAATATATACAATAAACAACTAACAAGGGGAGACTTATATCTGAAGAGAGACCCATAAATCTAAAGTGTATACAGGAAATATATCTATTCTCTTTATAAAGTTTTATATAAACCCCAATTTTAAATTCTATTATTAATATACAGTACAAAAAGTTCAATTACAGTGATGGAAAGTCTAAACAATGAACTGAATAGAGTAAATACTTTATATGGAGTTGATACCATAAAGTCATCATCTACATCTAAGATTCATGATGTAAACAATATAAACCCACTACCACTTTCTTTAAAACTGCTAGACACTTCATCTATAGGATTGAATATGAAGCTAGACAGTTATCTTAAGGACAACGAGAGACTCAATCAGATTCTAAAGGAGTATGTGGGTACTAATTATAAAAACGTCTTGAATGATAACATGGCAACTTATCTGAAATTGTATAATGAAGTTATTAACACGGAAATAGAACCTTACAACGATTTTGACATGAATTACATTGATTCAGAAGCTCAAGTAAATATAAAGAAACTGGAATCACTAAGCAAGAACTTTATATCCAATTCGCAATTGGTGCAGCTGATATCAACGATTGAGTTTATTCAAAATGAACAAGACAGTCTTTTGTCTCTTTTGGGCACATTGAATTCCCAAGTTTCTACAAATAATAGCTTTATTTCTTTATCTTATTTAGATGAGATTAACGGAGTCATCAAATCTTTCAAAAATATCCAAAATATAATTCAAATTAATAAATTATACTTATATCATGACATAAATTTAGTAAGACAGAATGATAAGATCAAACTCATGATTCGAGATTTTCTGCTTGACATGTTATTGGAGGTTTTGTTTCCTTCCAAATCTCAAGCTAACTCAAATGAATATGCTCTTAATGAAAATGAACCAGTAAACCTTGGATTAAATACAAGATCTGTGTTTAAAAAAGTTATTTTAATGTTACAGTGCTTGATGAATGATAGCAACATCAACAATCTAGATGATGTCTCTTCAGGAGCAAAAAGTAACTTTGAGGAAACAGAAGATATATCAGAATTTCTTATTAAAAACTTGGAGGTTATATTTAATGACAAAGTTGAGCTCTTTTTAGTAAACTCCATAAAAAAATTTAGAGAAAATGATCCATTTAATTATGAACTTATAAAAAAATACAAGTTTAAAACTTTTAAAGACTTGTTAAAAGTTGCGAAAAATACTGAAACGGATCCATTTTTTTCAAACAAATCAAACGTTCACTCAGCTAAAACTGATACTTCAGTAGTAGAAACAAACAAGACCTTTACCAAATTTGAAAGCATTACAAAAATTGATAGTCAGTTTTTACAGAGATACAATGAGGTTAACACAGTTGTATATTCATTTTTTAGCAATTTCTTTACATCTTTGAATCTCAGATTTGTTTCTATGCTTTTACTAGCAGACTTATTGGATGAACAAACACCTATGACTTCAAATCAAACCATAAGTAAAAGAAACTGCAAAGAGAGGGTTGTTCACTTGATAGAATCATTTTTAACTAGGCTACTTAAAATGTACTTAATTCCTTCCTTAAACAGCAACGATATTTTGCTAAAACCACATAATAACATAGGAACTGAAGATACCAGCACAAAAGATTTGTTTTCATTTCAATCTGTAGACCTTACAGATTTTGATGATAATGATCAACATAACTGTTATGATTCATTGGAAACCTTATTTGATAAAGTGTTGCCAGGTTTGAAGGGGAAAATTTCACAAAATAACACAGTTAGACAGGAAAAGTTAAAAGAGCAAGAAAACATCATTCAGAGTAGATCACAAGTATTGATGCTGATACCAAGTGATATAACTAACATCAAATTTATATTACCTAACATGACAGTTATTTTCAAGACAATCGATAGATTTACGCACAATGACACAGAAGGCATTAATTTACGCTCTTTTAACTTTTTTAACAATTTTATGAATAATTTTTACGTGGAAGAAATGTTTAGAAACAATATTGACTTTGTTTTGAACACTAGAGTTTATAATATCAATTTAACTCACGGAAATAGTTTATTTAAGGTGAAAAATGTCATTGATTCCTTTATCAGTATTATAAACTCCGTATTGGGAATATTCATAGGTTTGGAGTATCAATATAATGAATTATTGGTTAATAAGTTATATGATGTTTTTAAGAAATTTATAAATCATATTTCTGAATCTTTCAAGAGCTTTACTAAAATGCTTGTTAATCTAAATGAATTGAAAAAAGACAGTTTGAAGGATTTTAATGAGTTTTTGAAACTGCACAAGTTTTTAGATGGCTCAAATGAATTCAATACAATCAATCACAGATTTTTGTTAAACTTCATTGAAGTCTTTAAAAGCGCCAGTAGACTCTCCAGTTGGTTTAAAAACTGCATATTGTCTAATATAACTTTAGCTGATGATTTTGCCAACACAGATTATGATATTGAAGACTTAAAGGAGATGTGGATAATCAACGATTTGTCATTATATGAATCACTAGTAGGTACAATAGATGATGACGCAGGAAACAGTAATGACGACGAATGGGCATTCAGCATTGACGGATTGGTTTTAACAACTAAAATGAATAACCTTCTTCACAAATTGATCTATGATGATTTAGACAACCTTTTAATAAACAGTATCATGAAACCAAAGGTTGAACTATTTTCTTTGTTTGAATTCACAAAGTTGTTGAGAAAATTGATATTAAAATCATCATCTCAAAAGAATGCAGCCGAATACAACTACTTAAGAGAACAAAGACATATTGATCTTAATGTTCTTTCAATAAAGGATATTATGCAAAAGTTGGACAATGTTCAAACATTTAGGGAGGATGTGGATTTAAGCAAATTCTTTAACTTTATTATTTTGAATAGTTTCTTGGAATTGAAAAACTATTCTTCAGTTGAATATGTTTTGGAGAATCTAATCGAACTCAACGAGTCAAATAGAGTATCTGTGGATATCAACGAAAGTGTCAACTTGCTTGCATTGCATGATCAGAATGTAAACAATATAGTAGAGTATTACAACGACAATAAATCTAGCTTCAATGTGGAGTTCATCAAGCACTTAATCACTATCAAGTTGGAACACGAAAGTACAACAAATAAAAATATCTTGCAAAAGAGAATAAATGAACTATTCAAAAAGCTGCAATAAATAACTATATTCAATATATATTGTTATGTTTCTATTTTTTTTTCCTTTTTTTTTAAAAATTGAGATTACCTATTCTTTACTATAATATATACATTTTTCTTATAATGAGCGTTCTTGACAGACAGTTTTGATCTTTCAATGACATTGTGACCTACGCGTAATTTGGATAATGGAAAAAAAATAAAACAATAATTAAAACAATAAAAATTGAATGAACAAAAGATTGACAAAGATGCTTTGCAATAATTAAGTTCTTCAATATTAAACTCTAGATTACAAAAAAGAACAACTAAACAGCCAATAATTCCAGTGACTGTAGCTGAACTTAGTCAAAAGTAAGAGAAGAGATGTCTGACTCTGATGATAGCAGTGATGGATTTGAAATATTAAATGTTACTGAAACTGTTGGTGGCAGTATATCAACCTCTCACAGTATTATCAGTGGCGGATTGGTAGATAGCGTAACTGATGATACTAAAAACAAAAACACAACTCACAATAATCTTCTAAGAGGATCAAATCAAGAACCAAATATTATTATAGTTTCTTCAGATGATGAAAGTTATACTGAGCTTAAAGAGGATAAATTGGAACAACAAGAGATTATCTCCATCACGAATGATGATTCACACGTTTTTGATGATTCGATAATTATTGAGTCTGTAGTACACAGAGATACAAATCAAGCCAATAGAGCTGCTGTGCCTGATCACATAGGAAATTTTTTCAATGAAGATGAAGACGAACAGGCTGCTAGTCTGAGGAATTTTATAAAAAGTATAGATTATGATAAGAACATTCATCCAGACAAAAATCAAATAAACAATAATGAAATAAGGAGTGATTTAGATAAAAGCTCTAATAATATTGATAAAAACTCTCTTGAGAAAAAAGATGAAAATTATGGTAAAAACAGCACTGTTAATAATTTGAGAGGACAAAAAAAAGAACTCTTTGTTGTAAGTGACACGAGTAATGTTAGTGAAAATGTAGTGGGCACTAACCATGATATCACAGATGGAAACAGTATCATAAATAAAACTGCAAGTCTGGAAATGTCAATGATTCCAGGAAGTTCACAAAAGGATGACAAAAACAATGTAAGCTATATTAATTTATGCTCAAAAACTGAGGATTCCTTGGAATCATTCTTGGGTCCATCATCTCAACAGAAGAAACAATCCTTCAATGGTATTCAAAGCGAAAATTCATGTATAATAGATTCAGATAATAAACACACTAATGAAAAGAATAAAAAAGAAGACGATGTTGAAAAAAAAAACACACCCCTGATAAATAATGAATTAAAAGATTTATATTCTTTTAGTGCATTCAGGCCACGATTAAGTCTAAAGCGTAGAAAACTAAATCAAGGCGTTGATGGAAAAATGCATGGTGAATCTAAGACTGACTCCATCATCAATGATAATTGTAAAACTAACAGCATGGACTTATATACTAGATCATTAAATGAGAATCAAAGTAGTATAGAAGAATCTAATGAAAAAAATCATATAGGACATAACCATTCAGTAACGGCTAGTAAAGATTCTAAACTTGATACAACTGATAGTTTAAGCAGGAGAATCAGCATTGATAAGATAAATAACCAAGATGATGATATATACCACGAGGAGAGAAATTCTAGTGACTCTGAAGACCATAATGTCTCCATATCATTGAGAGCCATAGATTTAAACAAGGATGACTTGGAAGACACGGATCTTTATAATAACAGAAAGTTTTCATCATCATTTACGGAAAATAATGGTAATGAAGAAATATTAAAAAGAACAAATGAGTCTAAAAACAACAAAAAACAAAATATAATTGACTTTAACAAAGGGGGAACTTTAGTAAGTGATTGGAAAATCAAACAGCACCATATATATTTGGCCACTATATCCTTGACAAATGAAGACTTGCTTAAACAACTAGCCATTGTGAACAAAGGTCGGGATAATAAACAGAAATATTCCTTTTGCAATAAAGTGAACAAAAATTTCAAAAATGATATAGTTCTGCAAGAATTGCTCTTAACTTCAAACATGAACATTTCATTAAACAACAGCGATCCTAGCATGTATTATTTGCCACAATGCGATTTATCTATCAAAAGGCAGGATAAAAGCAATATT
>JAJMDK010000002.1:0-17017 GCA_030573515.1 Hanseniaspora jakobsenii
ATGGCTCAATATATGGTAGATTTGGATTTCCTAGTTTTTTTTCTAGTAAAAAAAATACTACTACCAGTAGTAGTAATAATAATATTAATATTGAGATGAACAGAGGGGGTCAAGCTCTGGACATTAATAAACTGATGAAACATACAGAAGAAGAAGAAGAGGAACAAAAAAGACTTAAAAACTCAAAAAAACATCAAGTTAGCTCATTAAAGGACAGGCTAGTGAAGTTTTATAGCAATAACAACATTGGTAATGTGGACATAGTCTTTGAAGGGGACATTCTTGCTTACACTTCACTAGTTAAGGAGGATTTTGAAATGATGGATTCATTACAAAACTCTGACAGCATCATTGACACCACAAAGGCAAGCAATCATCTTTCTAACAGCTCGGAAAGTCAGTCCACACTCAAATATATTGAACCTATTGAGAAGCCTGCTTTAATACTAAGAAATGTTGTCATATATAACACTAAAAGTTTGAAATTTGAAAAGCTTTTAAAGAACCTTCATAACTCAGGTATCCAAACAATGACCCTGTCTGAAGATGGGGAAATTTTAGTTACATGCTCTACTAAAGGGACTATCATCAGATGTTTTAGAATTAAAGACTTAAAACATAATGAAAATGCAATCCCCTTTGCTGAGTTTAGAAGAGGATCAACTTTTACTAAGATTGAGAAAATCGTCATTGACAATAATAAAGAATTTATAGCTGTGCTAGTTCATGACTCGGAAATTATACACATATTCAATCTTAAGGACTATGAAGAGAATATGAAATCCATTTCACGAGATTTCAATGCAGATAATAGTAGTAGTAATAGTAATAGTCATAGCTATGATTTTACAAATGCAGGCAAAAGTCTTAACGACTACTTTAAAAGATTTACAAAAAGAGATCGTTTAAGAAACTGTTGTTTTGTTAAAAGACAATATGAAAATATTGAGAAAACACAGTTTAAAAAGTGTTGTTTAAGATTTGAAAGAATCAACAAGAAGTTTGACTATAATATTAATATTAATAATAATAGTACTGTCAATAAAACATTCAATCCTAATCACAATGTTCCCATCAATAGAAAGCTTCCTAAACTGTATGTTCTCTACAATAACCAATTCATCGGATATGATTTGAATTTGAATAAAGCAGAATGTACAGTTTCATCTACAAGTCTCCCTCTAGCATTTGACTAATTACACATTTAATACTGATAATAATATTTATAAATATGAATATAAAATGTATAACAACATTGAGGTGATTTTATTGTTGTTTTCATAAATGCATTAAATGGTGATCCCATTTTCCTTTTTTCTTCTTTTTCTTCTTTTTCTTTTTTTTTAAAATAAAACTCAAATGTTTATACTTTCATTTATAAGACATACTTTAAGAATATATGGCTTTTCCAAAAAAGCAAAACAATTATATATAAATATATAATTATATATATATTAACTAAAGGCAAAAACTAATGATAATTTTTAATATATACCATTATAAACTCAAGTGCTTCTCTCTATTCACAAGTTAAATCAGCTGTTTCTACAACGTGTTTCATTTATTTCTTTCTTTCTTTCTCATTCCTATTAAATTATTAGAACATTAACATAAAAAATTAAATACTTCAAATCAAAACAAGCCAAAGAACCATTTTCTCTTTTTACTTTCACCATTAACATCATCGTTCTTGTTATTAGAAGTCACTGCGTTCTTCAACTGTTCAGCCCTATGTGTCTCAAACTCTTGCTGTTTAACTTCCAGTCTCTTTTGTAAGATGTCTTCATTGATATGATAGTTGATTTCAAGGGAGATGCATTTTGCAATGTAGAACCCAATGAAAATATATGTGATCCAATTGATGAATGACCAGCCGTATTTTTTTTTCAAATGTGTATATGTGGCACTTCTCTGTTCGTTTTCTAATTTTTGCAATTCTTTTAAATATTCAATTTCCAATTGTGAGTCTGTTTTTAATTTCATCTTTGGATTGAGTTTATGCTTCACTTGCAAAGATTTCTTCCTCAATATCTCCTCTAGCTTGTATGTTGGTATTTGATCAAAGTTCTCTAAATCCTTTATATCATCCCAGGTGTTGATCTTTGATAGATCTAGTTTTGATTTTTTCTTCTCCTTTTCATCACCATTGATGACATCACTTTGCTGTCTTGTGGTATATCTATTAATGTTTAAGCTCTGAGTTTTTAATAATCCATTGATTAATTTGGTATGTTTGTATTGTCTAATCATGTTTAGCTGAAATGATTTTTTAGTGTTGAGTATTATCACCTTTTATATATAATATTGTCTCCTACAAGGTTTTGGTCGTTAATCTATTGTTAATTTTTTAGTTTTTTAAAAAAAGAAATACCCTCCTCAACTATCTTTTATATTGTATCAGTGATATTGTTAGCTTGTAACGATATATTGTTATTGTTTTAGTTTATTTTTGAAAACGTTAGACTTAAAGATTAGTACAGTTCTAAGATTAATATATATTTTTTTTTCTATTGAAATATAAATTTAAACTAAAAAAAAAAAAAAAGTATCTTAAAATAATAATTGAACTATAACTGAAAATTAATAAATAAAGTCATGTTGAAGAGATTATATCATATATTTATTTATATATAAATTGATAAATATTTGAAATCATAGATTTCAAGATACAAGATACAAGACAAAGGTAATCTTTTGACAAGAGTGGTGATTTTAAAATGAGTCTTTACCTAATTATATAATAAGTCTAAGGTAATCTTTTATAACCATGATTAAAAACTCGAGACTTCTTAAGGTTATGTATTTACAGATATCAAATAATATATAGATTATATATATCTTGTCGTATAAGGAGACTATTCACACTGATATGTTAATTCCTGTAGTATTATAATAAGTTGTTTGTTTTATTGTTTTTATTTTTTTTATTATTCAACCATTACTCAAGTTTCTTATCGTACAATCTCATGTTAACTTCCTTTTCAACATCGCTTCTGATAACAGATCCTACAGTCATGAACAATCCAAATGTAGCAGATGACATACCAATATATTTTCCTAAAGTTCTAATGGCACCATCTGGTCCCGGTCCATGAGTTATGATCGTGAATCCACCAAACACTAAACCAGTACATACACCAACGGTTGTACCCATCATGAAACCCATTTTCATTTTATCAAACAAGGAAGGTTCTTGTTGAAACCCACCAAATTGCATAGGAGGAGCAGGCATTCTTTATATATCTTTTTTTTATATTTCGAGTAGGAGAGGGGGAATTTGTTTTTATTTCAAACTCTTTTTTATATCTTATTTTGTTTTATTATTGATCTAATAAACACTAAAACTTTATTGTTTTTGTTTTTTCTTTTATTCACAAATACTGTTTAAGAATAAGAGTTAATGGTGTTATTATATAATATGCTGTAAAGATAAACGGTGGCTGATGTCTTCCTTTTATTTATATTTTATTTTTCTTGTGCTTAGATTTAACGTATGTTTGCGTTATATCCAAAACTAACTTAATCGGGGTTTTTCCTCTTTGATCTTCACTTTGTAACAAATAGTTGTTTATATATATATATATTCTACAGATCATAAATCTTGATAAAAATTAAATTAAACTTATATCATATATTTCATATGAATTAAAAATTGGTAAAATAATGTATTACAGAAAATTTTTTTTTTTTTTTTTAGTTATTTTTTTCTCTGGTTTTTATTCTTCAAGTGAAATATAAGAAAAAAACCCTCCAATTTGTATCACGTGTTTGTTTAAATTAATGAATGGGAAGGAACATTAAAAATTACAAGACCATTGGTTCTCTATACGCATTTTATCGTCTTTTAAAATGAATGCAAATCTGCTCATATTCAGAAAATTATAAAAGTTGATTGTATATACAATTAAACATTATCTAATGTATTTATAAAAGATATTTATATATGTTTCTGTTTTTTGAATTTTTGAACTTTAAGAAAGTCATCAGTTATATATGTAGAAGTAAAGTTTATTTTATTTATTTTTTGTTTTTATAAAAAAATCATACACAATTAATCGTAAAGCTACTCAATGTTTAATTCAAAGCTCTTGAAAAACTCAGAAATTGGCTTAGTAATCCAAGAGTCATTGTCACTGGTTAAGTAGGCTAAGTGACCACCCAATGACGTGCTTATGTACATGATGTTTTCGTTATTTAAAACGACATTTTTCAAGTTTTGTGAAGTTTCTCCTACAACAGGATCGTCTTCAGCGTTGATGGAAAGAAGTGGAATTTTGATGTTTGGCAATCTGTTGATTGAACCTGCGTTGGAGTAGTATTCAAGGGCATTCTTGAATCCCATGTATGGGGCTGTGTATGTGTCATCGAACTCAACAGTCGTTTGGAATCTCTTGGCTTTAGCTAGATTTTCTTTATTAAACACATGCTTAACTCTAACATCAGAGCTGTTGTATTGCTCTAATGAAGGCATGTTGACTTCAACTGTTCTAACCAAGAATTTAACAATACTCTTTGAACATAATCTACTGGACCAGAAATCAAATGTCATTTTATCATAAGAGTAGATCATATCCCATGGGTTACAAACGGTAATGGCGGCTTTGACTTTGCAGTTTTCCCCTTCTTCACCCAAGTAATTAGCCAAAATTGTAGATCCAAAGGAAAATCCAATCATATAGATGTGTCTATCTGGGTTTTCTTTCAATTTCAAATTAACAATCTCTCTTAAGTCATCGGTAGAGTAAGCAGAGAATAATTTTTCTGAAACAATCTTGGTTCTGCAACATCCTCTTGAGTTAACAACAGCAACATCAAACATCTCTAAATCAAGTTTATCAATAGTGCTTCTAATAATTGTCTCATGAGAACCACCACATAAACCATGGGATACAAGAATCAAAGGCTTCTCCTTGTTGGCATCATTCCATTCTGAAGTTTCTTCCTTGGTCAAATATCTGGTTCTTGGTTGTAATCTTGGCCAACCTTCTGGGTGAGTACCTTTAGCATCTTGATCAAACAAATCCTTGTCAAATGACTTTCCACTTTCCTTGGATTCTTTAATTGAGATATTGTATTTGTCTTGCCATTTTTTGTTTCCATTCATCACATGATCAATAGAACAACAACCCCCGTCTTTATAGTAAAACAATTCTCTACCGTAGTAAATTTTGAAATATTTGTTTAGTGAAGGACTGGCTAATCCTAAAGTTTGCAACATACCTGTGAACAAAGTAGGTTTCAAGTTGAATTTAACGTTATTTTGAAGTTCTGGAACGTATTTATCAATAAAATCATTGAATTTTATGGTGCTAGCAGAACTACCCTTTTTTAATTTCAGCTCTTTGCTATCTGAATGGATCTGCTCAACTTTACCTACATAAGACCATTTCCAAGGTTTGATGATTGGGTATTTGTCTGAGAGTTTAGTAGGCTTTTGTAAACTTTTAGAAGACAAGTTCTTTTCTTCTGACAATATTCTAGCCATTATTGTTATTTTTATTGATAATGGATATATCTATTGGTGATTTATTACTTGTTCTTTTTTAAATATATATATGTAATTATTTATACTTAATAACATTTATTTATTCTTTTAAATACTGTATTATATTGCTTTTCATTATTGTTTAATAAAAGTCTATTTATATACTTATATACAAATAAGAAGTATGTATATATAATTGTTAAAAACTGTATATATATAATTCACTCTTTTAAAAGTATATATATATAAATTTAAAAAATAAGTTCCATGGAAAATTAAACTTTTTATATTTAACAATAATAACAATAATAACTTCTTTTTCCTCCCTTCCCCTCTATCCTCCACCCCTTTAAATTTTTAGTCTTTTCCTTTCCTTTAAGTTTAATAATAATAATATTTTTATCGCTTAATAAAAAAAAAAAAAAAAAAAAATTTTTTATATGTAGTTACAAATTGAAAAAGAATAAAAAAAGTAATATATTACAACACGTGATTAAAATTAAACAAACACATATACAAAGTATATACATATATATAATATTTTGATAGTTGTATATGTTTACACTCAGTAAAAAAGTTAAAATATACTTGTAAACTTTCAAAACACAATTTATTGTAGTTAATTAAAGCTATAATTTGTAGTAATAAATATGTTAAGTTTATATATACATATATATATATTTATTTTTTTAAAGGAATATTTATAAAGTTATTATTAAAACCAAAAAGAAAACATCTACCTATTCAATCTCCAACACAATCTCCATTAACTTTTGTTGTTCATTCACTAAGTCCTTTTGATACTCATTTAAAAAGTTATAGTTATTAGTCAATCTCTTTAATATATTCAACCAGTTTTTTTCCTTTTCTTTTATATCAAATAACTTCATGTTGTTTTTATTGATCAGTTCTAATTGTGGAATCTTTAAAACTGATCTCACCTCTTTAGTCATTCTACTAGCCTCCTTATGTGAAAAATCAAGTTCTATTAACTTTTCCTTGTATTTGTTTACTAAATTAAATTGTACCGCTCTAGGTAAGTCATTAACCAAATAGGCCCCTACCAAACACCCTCCTGTTGCTGCTAAAGTGGTTAAAATGTTTCCTATTGCATTCCATGATAACATTGATGTGCCATAAACTAAAAACTTGTTGACAATCTGTGTCCCTCCTAAGGAATATAGCAATAATGTAGGTATTTTAGAATTGAAAATCATTGCAGGTTGCTTATAAATATAATCAAATTGGGCCATCCATCCTTTGAAATATGAGTTGCTGATTAATCCCTTGTTACTACTTTGATTGGATTCTTCTTCATTTTTAATCTTCAAAGGCACTTGACCACCATGCAATAAAAAGTTAACAAATCCGTCCCAGGATGGTTCAAATAGTACATTCAAATTGAAAACATTCAACTCACTAAAGAGAGACATGCTTTGCAATAGGTCTTTGTATCCGCTTTGATTTGAGTTGGAGTTTTTAAACATCATCTCTTCATCAAATATCAATCTGTCGTTATCTTCAACCTCATTGAGATCGTATATCTGTTTTATAGTTTCTTTAGTTATTTGCTTCGTATAGGCTTCACTGAGTTTTACACTCTGTCCTACTTTACAATCCAAGGAGTCAATGTTTTCTATAATATACTCATAAATATTGGTTATTCCCTTATACTCTGGGAAAATAATGTTATCTAGGCATTTGTTTATCTTCTCCTTAACATAGTCGTAGTTGTTCTCAGCTATATTATCAATTAAATAATCAACTTGTTTGTTCATGTTTATGTTATTAGTAGACATCGTTTCTATCTCTGGTATGATAGTATTAATTTTCTTATTAATTATGTCAATGTTACTATTATACAGCTTTAGATTAAACTCAGTCAAAAAGTATAGATCTCTTAGCAAATTATTCAAGTATGTTTGAGAGGGTAGTAGCTTGTTTTTAGACTTTTTCAACAAAACAAAGTTTTTAATTGAGTTTCTTAATTTTTCAAAATCTACATCCTTCTTAGGAGACCCATCAGAGCCATCATCAGGGGTTCCACCATTAGACCCAGACTCCTTTTTGCTTGACACATAATGCACAAAATCATCATGCTGCTTATAAGTCAATGGGGTGAGTTCCTGAATTTGATTCATCATTAGATTTGAACATTTCTCTTTATTATTTATCTGATCAAATTTATTCACTATAAAGAATATAAAATTCTTTTCTGCCTTGGCAGTGTTGATAAAATCCTTTCCACTCAGTGTCAATTGATTTTCTGCGTTAATAATGAAAATAATCAAATCAATAGTCTCTTGCTTAGAAAATATATCATTTGTTACAAAATCATCAACATTCAAACCTGGAGAATCAATGATAGAGCAATCAACTACTCCATTTTTCAAAAGACTATTATCTTTCATCTCCTGGCTATGTACTTGTTCCTGAACATAAACTACTAACAAAATATACTTTTTCTTGACATCCTCATCATTGATAAGCTCATTGAGTTTTTCCAAGTCATATGTGTCATAAGTTGTTGAATCCATACAATCATAATTTTCTACTACATTAATAAAATTGTTGTCCTTTTCTTCTCCATTGGTGCTTGTAACTTTTTTGATGGCATGAATTTCGGCTCTTTTATTCAAATAGTTAAAGTCATAGTGTCTGAATTCAATAAAAATTGATGTTAAGGGTAGTTGGTCAACTGGAGAGGTTACACATTTGCCTTTTATATCTTCAAGATTGAGTAGTTTATTGACAAATGAAGATTTACCAGTGTTCAAATCACCGCATATCAGTATCTTGGAGTTGGGATCAATGACTCTAGTTATAAGATTATTAAAATGTTGCTTGATTGTAAATAGTTTATTTGTAAATGTAGTTGTTAATGTTTGATCTGCTATTTTCAAATCCTCAAAAGTTTTCAACTCCAACTCTTTTATTTCTTCATTATAAGCTTTAATTAACTCACTTGTACTTTGACTGTTTTTCAAGTCCTGAGTCAAAGAGCTCCTTGTTATCAATCTTGTTTTAGATTGATTTTTGAAATTTAAACTCAATAGCTGTACGTTTTCGTTGTCTATCAAAACGTCTAAATTCAAGTCAAGCTTTTCACCTGCACCTTCAAAATAAATATCTGTTTGCACTAGCTCTGAAAGCTTGTTAAGCAATACTTCCGTGTGGTGTAATCTATCCAAGATCTTGTCTCTATTGATTTCATATTGAAACTGAGTGTTTTGATTGGTAACTGAGGACTCGTTGGTTGAAACCTCTCCGTTATTGAGATTCACTATCATTCTATTATCTTCGGTCATTATGTTTTATTTTTCTTTTGAAGATTTTTTTTTTGCATATACAATAGCAAGGATAAAAATGTATGTTTAAAGTGAGAGCTTATATGTTTGTGTAGGTCTTTTTACTGGTGTTGTTTTCTGATATTTAATATTTTGCAATACTTGAATCAATATCTCATTGAATGTTAAATCAGGAATGTTTTTATTCAATGAAAAAAAAGTAAAATAAAAAAAGAATTTATAACTTGAGTAAACCTATCAATTCTTTGAATACTCTTAGAGTTGGTTTTTTCTTGATTTTTGTAAAGATGTTTCTGTATGTGATGTATGTTTATATATCTAAAACAAATAAAAAAAACTGTTTAAGTTTATCTAAGTATTAATAAGTGCTTTTCTTTTGGGGTTTTTGTTTCTTTTTTTAATAGATTATCAAAGTTGATATGTTAAAGTTTAGCAATAGTAATTAATTATGAGTTTTTATCCAATTAAAAGAATGGAGATAATATTACACTTAAATGGTACACTAAAATAAAATAAAAAATAACTAAGACAAAATTATAAGAAGAAGAAGAGAGAGAGAGAGAAAAAAAAATTATTATAACTTCCCAATTAAAATCATCAGATTTGTTCTATGTAAAAAAGAAAACAGTGGTGGGGTGAAATAATACAAGATAAACAAATTTATATATATTTTTTTCAAAAGTTTATACTCCGATGAGAAAGAATGATTCATATAATAACACACATTCAACAGTTAATAAAAAAAAACACTACATGATTATATGTAAAATGTTTAACACAACTATGATCTCTATTTAAGTGTTAATCCACTATCAATGTACAATACTTTTTAAAAGAACCTAGTTAATGATTCCTATACTGGATTATCTACACACTGATTAATGATACATAAATATATATCTATTTATAAGGTCACTGACCACGTATGGACATAAGTTCAATCTAACAATTTAGAAAATATATATATATAACAACATATAATAGAATTATTAATCTGCTTTCTTTTCTTGTTTCTTCAATAACTTCTTTTCTTTGTTTTGTTTCTTTTTCAACTTATTTAAATAGGAGTATGTATCTGCATCACCAAAGCCATAAAAGGGCTTGAAAGAATCAATGAATCCACAGTCTTCAAATAAGTTAGGGAATAACCAGAACCCACCTTTTGCTTTGAATACAGGCATAGTTATGATATTTATGACTAATCTTAGAACTGCTAGTGCGAAGAATACAGCTAACAAACCTAGAACACCATAACTTAAATAGTAAACACCTACTCTCATTTTATATGGCCAAACAGGATATAGTACCAATGTAATACCTATTGCTACAATTAACACAATTTTGATTTTATCCCATAAAGAATTACCTTTCTTCTCAGAAGCAGATTCATCTTTAGATGCCGCGGTAGACTTGTTAGGATTTTTGATGGACTTGATATTCCAGCAGAAGTATCTGTCATCAGATTTTGATGGATCCTTAAAATCAAGTAAGACGTCTTCCATCTTGATGTCTGAACTCTTTTTAGCAATCTCTAGCACTGGTTGTATTAAAGGCAGTAATGTAGGCATTTGTTTTTTAGCTTTTAATCCAAAATCAGTTTTTAAACTAGCATGGTTGGGTTTAAGAACAGGAGTGAGAAGTTTCAAATTAATCAATAACATAAGTGTCATAATACAATCTTCTCTTGTTTCATTTTTCATTTTTAAATTTAATTTGGTAGCCTCATCTATAAAACTTGAAAACTCAGGTGACTTTATGGCTCTCATCAATCTTTTTAGTCTAAAAAAATCAACATAATCTTCTCTTCTACCTTTCTCTCCTGACACTGACACAGGTGTAGTAAGAAGACCTTGTCTTTGCTTCAACTCATCATGATCTCTCAAAACAAGAACCAATTTATCTATAAAAACCTGAGGTATTTGAATCTGCTGTGGTGAAGACATTGTTTTTATTTTTGTATATGTTTATTGTTATATGTGTAAAAGTACAGTGAATTCCAAGACTGGTTTTTTATTTTGATTTTCAATCTATTCCTCTACCTTTTTTCTGTTTTTTTTTATTTTTTATTTTAACGTGAAATGGTTTGTACTATGAACTAAAATCTTTCTCTAATTTGGTACTGATATGGCGATAAATAAATTTTGTTATTTTTGTGTGTGTTTGTATCTTATATTTAACATGCCATAATAATTTTTTTTATCGTTTAATTAATTATCAAACGTGTCTACATAAAAAAAAAAAATTTTTATTTATTTTTTCATTTGGCTTACTTTCACTTCCATAACCATTGTCGTTTTAAATGATTTAATTTTGTTTTTTTTAAAGTTAATGTAAAATTTAACAAGTCACGAGATAAAGTTTTTTGGTCACATGCAGGTCACACATTTATTAAATATGGTCTCTTACTGTTTTGTTTAATTTTTTTTTTTCTCATCACATGAGTTCATTAAAGAATTTCTTTTTTTTTTTTTCTATATAAAAAAAAATATATATATATGATTTGTTAATTAAGATTTTTATAAATATGGAAATTTCCATATTGGGAAATGCAAATGATATTGAGTATTAGTTTCTTTTTTTTTCTCTGTTAGCAATACATAATACAGTTATTATATCTCTCTTTAGCTATCGAATCATAGAAATTCTTTAAAAAGCAATAATATCTCTATTACTCGAATTTTGTTAATATCATTTATAACTAATTGATAATTATCTACAAATCATATCAACAGTAGATATAGTTTTATGTTTTAATATTTGGGTTAATTTAACATCAGCAACGTCATTTAAACAAAAAACATCGTTAGAAAACCCCACTATTGCATTACTTTCTTTTGACATTTATTATTATTATAATATAATTGAGGATATATATATCTGTGAAAAACCAAAAGTAAGAGAAAATCCTAAAAGAACACAGTGCAATATACACTATTTTTACTTCATAAATATTAAGAAAAATGCAATTAACCTGGAAAGATATCCCTGCTGTTCCTAACAGTAATGATATGTTAGATATTGTTCTTAACAGAACTCAAAGAAAAACCCCAACCATTGTTAGACCAGGTTTCAAGATTCAAAGAATCAGAGCCTTCTACTTAAGAAAAGTTAAGTTCACAAGTGAAGGTTTCATTGAAAAGATTGATGACATCATTTTCAAGTTCCCAAAGATTGACGATCTACATCCTTTCCACAAGGATTTAATGGATACATTATACGAAAAGAATCACTATAAAATCTCATTGGCTTCTGTTTCTAAGGCCAAAACTCTTATTGAACAAGTTGAAAGAGATTACTGTAGACTTTTGAAGTTTGGTCAATCTCTTTTCCAGTGTAAACAATTAAAAAGAGCTGCTCTTGGTAGAATGGCTACTATTGTCAAGAAGTTAAAAGATCCTTTGGTTTACTTAGAACAAGTCAGACAACATTTAGGAAGATTGCCTATGATTGATCCAAACACCAGAACATTGGTTATCTGTGGTTATCCAAATGTTGGTAAATCCTCTTTCTTAAGAAAGATCACAAAGGCCGATGTTGAAGTTCAACCATATGCTTTCACCACTAAATCTTTATATGTTGGTCATTTCGACTACAAGCATTTAAGATTCCAAGCTATTGATACCCCAGGTATTTTGGATAGACCTACTGAAGAAATGAACAATATTGAAATGCAATCCATCTATGCTATTGCCCATTTAAGATCTTGTATTTTATACTTTATGGATCTATCTGAGCAATGTGGATTCTCTATCGAAGCACAAGTTAAGTTATTCCATAACATTAAGCCATTATTCCAAAACAAATCTGTTTTAGTAGTTTTAAACAAATCCGATATTATCAAGATGGAGCATTTAGATCAAACTAATGTTGATTTAATTAACAGTGTTAAGCAAATGCCAGGTGTTGAAATGATTGAAACCTCCTGTATCAATGATGCTGATCTTTTAGCTGGTGTTGAAACCGTTAGAGACAAGGCTTGTGAAAAATTATTGTCTTCAAGAATGGAATCTAAGTTAAAGGCTGACTCAAGAATTAACAACATCATGAACAAGATTCACGTTTCTTTCCCACAAAAGAGAGATGATGTAGAAAGAACTGCCTTTGTTCCTGAATCATTCAAAAACTTGGAGAAGTATGATCCTGAAGACCCTAACAGAAGAAAATTAGCCAGAGAAATTGAGGATGAAAACGGTGGTGCCGGTGTTTATAACATAAATCTAAAGGACAAATACTTATTAGAAAACGACGAATGGAAAAACGATGTTATTCCAGAAATCATTGATGGTAAGAACATTGCTGATTATATTGATCCGGAAATTATGGAAAAGCTAAGACTTTTAGAAGAAGAAGAAGAAAAATTGATGAATGAAGGTTTCTACGACTCTGATGATGAAGATTTCACTGCTGAAGGTTACGAGCAACTTTCTGCTGAAGAAGTAGAAGATATCAAAGCCAAGGCTAAATGGATTAGAGAAAAGCAATCTTTGATGATTAACGATGCTAGATTAAGAAAATCCTTACATAACAAGGCTATGCTACCAAGAAGCAAAATCACTAAGTCATACTCAGAGATGGAATCTCATTTGGAATCCATTGGTCTTGATACTTCTAAGTTGAAGGAAGCTTCCTTACAAAGCGCTTTAGATAACCAATATGAAGAAACCGGTGCTGATGTTATTGTTGCCGAAAACTCGTCATTGTCTGCTATTAAGAGAAGTCATAACAAGGGTGGTAAGTTAACTCAAAGTAATAGAGAATTGGATGGTGTTGCTGATGCTGAAGCCAGAGCCAGAGCTATTAGATTACAAAAAGTCCAAAGAAGAGAAAGAAACAGACAAGCCAAGATTGGTGAATCTGATAGACATAATACCGTTGCTTTACCTAAGCACTTGTCCAGTGGTAAAAGAGGTATTGGTAAGACAGATTATCGTTAATCGATTTTTGTTGACACACTTGTATTACTTTGTAATGTGATATTATTACTCAACTATATAAATATTGTTTAAAATCTAGGAATAACCCCGTTTTCTTTTTGTTAAAGGATACTAAAAAGAATGAAAATAAATGCCATGTAATTTTTTAGACTAATCTGATCTTTTTTTTTTTTTTTTCTGAGTCTATTTAAAAGACATTGGCTGATAAGTCCGTCTCTTGTGCGGATCTAGACATCATTTTGTTTAATTAAATATAAATCATATCACCAGTTTAATATTTATACACAAAAAAAAAACACAAATGAAGAGAAAAAGAAACAACAATTCGATATATCACATTTGAATTCAAAAGAAATTTAAAATATTCTAATAAACTGATTACTACTTTTACTAAAATTATAATTTTAAAAACTTCATTAAGTACTCATAAGAGTAAATATGATTTAAATTTAAAACAAATTTATATTTTTAATGTACTTGAAACAAATAATAAATATTGCATCCAAAAAAATAAGAATACAGTGATTTATTTGTTTAGTAGTAATAGATCGAGCTTTTAATATATCAACATTTTTGAACTTAACGATCGACTTTAGTTAATAGTAATATTTAATACAATGGCTCAAAGAGACAACAGTGCTGACAACAAAAACATTGAAAAAGTGGAAACTATCAATATAATAAGCGAAGATAACACCTCTAGTAGTGAGTCATACAAATTACTAGGTAAAAATAAAAACATAAGCATGGACTCTCATTCAGATAGGAAGTTTCCTTTACCTAAACAGACGAATCCTTTTAAGTATGAAAAAAAACCAATATCCAGATCTATGCCTAGTTTTCAACCCGATTCAATTAAAAAAACGGTATATATGTCCTCTAAAAATTTTTCAACTCCTACAGTCCTAAAAGCAGAAACAATCTCCACATTTCCAAATTATGACTCTAAAAGTTCTTTCAGTAATGAACTAGCAAATGTGAACACTGAAAAATCCTCAAAGCCTGACATTAAATACACTGTTTTTCCTTACAAATCATTAGTTGCTTGTCTGGCATTTATAGCGGCTATGGGTCCGTTAGCAGGTAATATATATATACCTGCAATACCACAGCTTCAAATCACATTAAATATAAGCCAAAATGACCTTAATGGATCAGTATCAGTGTTCATGGCAGTTTTCTGTGTTTTTCCTCTTTTCTGGGGTTCACTCTCGGATAAATATGGAAGAAAAATAATTTTACTTTTAGGTCTCGGTATATCTATAATATCAAACACATTATTAACCAAGTTGGGTCAGCTTTCAGGATCTAGCATCGTTTGTCAATTGTATGTATTTAGAGTATTACAAGGTATAGGAGCAAGCTCATTTATAAGTTCTGGGTGTGCCATGATCAGAGATTTAATTCCTATGGACAAAAGAGCTGAGTATATGGGATATTTCTTTCTCGGACCCAACATAGCCCCCATAATAGCTCCTATTATTGCAGGTATTATTCTTTCAACTGGTGAGTCTAAAAATGTGAATGCACTGGATAAAAAACTTAATATAAAGACAGAACCTCATTGGAAATGGCTTTTTCTCATTTTAGTAATTTTGAATGGTGTTGGAATCTTGTTAGCAGTTTTCTATATTCCTGAAACTTGTAGATCACTCGTTGGAAACGGAGATCCATTATGGGCTGTTGGGAGAAAAAAAACCAATACACTAACTAGAGAAGAGATTATTAAGCTTAAGAACACTAAGTTGAAAATTCACTTTGGTGGTTTCAGTAAACCAATTAGTCAAAGTGATGCATTTCTTAAATTGTACGAAGCACCTCCACCAATTAGTTTCAGAAGTTACCTAAATGTACTAAAGTTAAGCTCGATCCTTCTTTTAGCCTTGCCTTTAAGCTTGCAGTTTGCAATGTATTATTCCTTTGTTGTGAATTTTGCATATGAATTAAAGGATGTTTACCATTTAGCAAACATGAAAATGGCTGTATCTTATGTTGTCCCAGGAATGGGATTGATTGTAGGAACTTTAACATCAGGACACGCTATTGATTTTTTGATTAAAAGATCAAAAAAGAAAGGAGGTGTTATCTATCCAGAAAAAAGATTGGTATTTCAAATTTACGGATTGCTTGCAACTTCAATTGGTTGCTTAATGTATGGGTGGTTTGTTCATTTTAGCATTAGTCTCGTGGGTGTGTATATCAGCGCTTTTATAATTGCAATTGGTTTAACATGGGCAACAAATTCAAGTACTACATATGTGTCTCAAATAGCTAAAAGGCAAACAGGGATGGCCATTTCTGTAATTAATAGTTTTAGAAATGCTGGAGCATCAATTAGCTCTGTCTTGACAAGTATTTTAATAAAAAAAATGACAAAGGGGTGGTACTTCACGGGTTTAAGCTTTTTAATGGTATTATCATCTGGTCTAGTTGTCATTATCATGGACAGAGGATACAAAAAATATAAGCTGGCTATGATATCAGAAACTTATGTAGGGGAAGTTGAGGAAAAGGAGGAAACGGATCAACTTACAAAGGAAAGTATGGGAGAAAAAGCTGAAAATATTCCTGATATGTCTAATACTTTCAATCCTAGAGCAAACTCTCTTGATAGTATAGATCCTTCATCTATTGATTCAGGTATGTCAGAGATGCCACACTTAATTGCAAATAACTTATAACCTTTTAATCCATTTTTATATATTTATTTATACTTATAATTAAATCGGATCTCGAGTCAACGAGAAATAGATGTAGTTTGAACTAAGACAAATATGTCAGTATTATGCTTCTACCATCTAGCCATTTGTGAGCTATAAGTAACAAATATATATTTCGGACTTATAATAATTAGAGTAAGTGGTTCGGAGTCATAAAATACTATATATAAAAATATAGACAATCATTATTTTTAGTTGAATTTTTTACAATACGGGAGTTGCAGTTGTTTCATACATTTTAGGTATCTTATTAAATACAATTGTTACAGATTGAAAGTTGGATGACAGCTTATAGACCTTCTTTAAACTAAATTTTCAAGGTGGAAAACTTAAAAAAATAATACGATTGTTTTAATCTTCTGTGTAAGCTCAAATATATTTATGTTCAACGTTTTAACGAGTATAGCATTATTCACTAACTTGAGGCTTTGGAGTCTTAATTAAGTTTGAGATCTGACAAGAACTAATCTGAGAGAGGGAAATAAATCATAGATTGCATTTTAAATACAAGCTGTTGATTTTTTTTACAAAGTGATACTACGTTCTTTACAGTTTTTTTTTTTTTTTTTT
>JAJMDK010000002.1:17037-179342 GCA_030573515.1 Hanseniaspora jakobsenii
CAATTTCTCCTTCATACTACGTTCTTTACAGTTTTTTTTTTTTTTTTTTTATTATGATAGCTTGTTTTTTCTCGTCCCTAAGAAAAAAATAATTAATTATTACCACATAGTGTAAGTTTATTTATAATTTTTTGAATAAAAAAATAAAAAATATATATCTTTTCCGGTTTTACGTCAGTTCTTTACATTACGTAAAGTATTTAAACAAGACAAAGCTTTAAATGTTATATATGTAAGCAAATAATATACCTTTCTTGTGTATGAATTATTAAAATGTTACCAAGTTGATTTATATTATAAATTTTTCTCTTTAATAGATGAAAGAAGTAATCAGCAACCAAACATTTAAAAAGATTATATTTCGTCAAAAGCATACAAATATGAGTAATCATTATGATATCTTAGTTATCGGTGGTGGTTCCGGTGGTACTGCCTTTTCTAGAAGAGCTGCCTCATATGGTGCCAAAACCTTAGTTGTTGAAGCTAAAAACTTTGGGGGTACTTGTGTTCAAGCCGGTTGTGTTCCTAAGAAAGTCATGTGGAATGCTGCAGACTTAGCCAAGAGAGTTCAGCATGCCAACAACTACGGACTATTCAAACAGTTCCCATTAACAAAGGAAAACTTGACCTTTGACTGGGCTTATTTCAAAGAAAAGAGAGATGCTTATGTTCACAGATTATTTGGTATTTATGAAAGAAATTTAACCAAAGAAAAGGTCGATTATGTTTACGGTTTTGCCAAGATTACTAAATCTAACACCGTTGAAGTCTCCCTAAGAGACAAGCCTGAAGAAAAGGTCACTTATACAGCCGATAAGATTTTAATTGCAACCGGGGGAAAGCCAGTTCATCCAGAGAATATTCAAGGCTACGAACACGGTATTGATTCAAATGGATTTTTTGAGCTTGAAGAACAACCAGAAAAGGTTGTGGTTGTAGGTGCTGGATACATTGCTGTTGAATTGGCTGGTGTTTTTAATGCATTAGGCTCCAAAGTCTCTTTAGCCATCAGAGGGGAAACTGTTTTAAGAAACTTTGACTCCATGATTCAAAACACAATCACCGAGGAATATATCAGAGAAGGCATTGACGTTTTGAAAAAACATAATGTTACCAAGGTGGAATTGCAAGAAAACAAAAAGAAGAGAGTCACATTTGACAATGGAGAGGTTATCTCCGATGTTGATTGTTTGATCTGGGCTATTGGTAGATCTTCCCATCTGGGACTAGGTCTAGAAACTATTGGTGTTAAGTTGAATGAGAAAGAAAACATCATTGTTGATGAGTATCAAAACACCAATGTTGAAAATGTTTATTCTTTAGGTGATGTTGTAGGTGATGTTGAGTTAACTCCAGTTGCCATTGCCACTGGTAGAAAATTAGCCAACAGACTTTTTGGTCCTGAAAAATACAAAAAGCAGAAGCAAGACTATGAAAACGTTCCAAGTGCCATATTTTCTCATCCTGAGGCTGGTTCCATAGGTTTATCTGAAGCTCAAGCTGTTGAAAAATTCGGCAAAGATGACTTGAAAATTTATACATCATCTTTCAAGGGTATGTACTATGCCATGTTGGAAGAAGAACAAAAGGAGCCAACCAAATACAAACTAATCTGTCAAGGTCCAACAGAAAAGGTTGTCGGATTGCACTTAGTTGGTGATTTCTCTGCAGAAATTTTACAAGGGTTTGGTGTTGCTGTTAAAATGGGAGCCACTAAGGAAGATTTCGACAGTTGTGTTGCTATTCATCCTACTTCCGCTGAAGAAATTGTCACCTTACGTTAAAATTATATATATCTTATAAATATTTTTTATGTACTTAACCTCTAATCATTTAAACTGTTGATTAAATGAAGTGAGATTCTCACACATATATCTTCAATACATTTTGCTTGCATCTTTAAGTTTTTTTTCAAAACATTAAAAATACTAAATTAAAGACTATGATGTATATAGATATCATCAGACGATATGACAATACAGTTACAAATTAAAATAAACGTGTTTAAGATAGAAAAAACAAAACAAAAAAAAAAATAACAAGCGTACTAAAAACAATAGTAACAGCTTAGTTTTTGAAAAAAATTATAAATTATGTTTCTGGTACTGAGATATTAAATGTAAAGTGTATAAAATTTTTATATGAAGAAAAAAAAAGGCTGCAGCATGAACTGGTCTTCTCTTTTTAAAAAATTTAAGCCTTTAAGGAAGAAGCTCTTCTCTTTCTGATTTCAGCCTTGTGGTGCTTTCTTTCAGATAATCTTTCAGCTAATAAAGCAGCGTATTCAGCAGCTTCAGCTCTTTGTCTTTGAGCATTGTTGATCTTGAAAGCCTTTTGAGCTCTCTTTCTTTGTAATCTTTGTGGAGTAACTAATCTTTGGATCTTTGGAGCCTTGGTGTAGGTCTTGTCACCCTTAGTAACTTCTCTTCTGATGACGAAGTCTCTGACATCATCTTCCTTGGTTAAACCAAAGAACTTTCTGATGTGGTTAGCTCTCTTTGGACCTAATCTCTTTGGAACAACAGTGTCGGTAACACCTTCTAATTCTTGGTCACCCTTCTTGGTGATGACTAAGGATAAGACGGCCATATCTGGACCAACAATGGCACCTCTGACAGATTTTCTCTTTCTTTCACCATCTCTTCTTGGTCTGTAACAAGAAACACCTTTACCCATTAATAACTTAACTCTGGATGGGATCAAGACACCTTGCTTCATTGGGAAACCTTGCTTGTCGTTACCACCGGAAATCTTGAAGGTGTAACCCTTGAATTCTTCACCGATGTATTCACCTTCGACTTCTTGACCGATTCTCTTGTCGTAGAAGACTCTGATTCTGTGTTCATCATCAATTTCGACAACCTTTTGGGAACCGTTGATTGGGTAAGAAATGTTCAACTGTTTGAAATAATATTTTGGATATGTATAACTTTGATAATTATAAAAAAAAAATAATTGTTAGTAATCTAAAACAAAAAAAGTTCGTTAACTTGATAATACACTAAACAACAACTTATATCAGAATTTCGGATATTTACTGAATTAAAAGAGCATAGAACAAAAATGAGTTTATGATTCTTAAATGCAGATAACAGGAAAAATTCAAAAGATTTTCGTAGAAGAACTTTGACGTAAAGTTTAATATTTTGATTTCTTCAGTCGATGAACGCGTGTCTAGCTAGAACATGACATAAAATATGTCAATTTATGTTATAAGCAACAGACATCTCAACTGGCATATTCAATAAGTTCCTAATGGATTCGGTTTTGTTCAATTGAGTTTGTATGTTTTCTAACTATTAAAGAGTATTATTGCACCTGTATATTAATTGTCTTCATTTTTACATTCTGCGCAGATATTCTATAAACCATCAATTTCTATATCGTTTCTGACTTTCTTGACTCTACTTTTCAAACTACTACCTCTAATTTGGTACTCAATTTACATTTACTCTAATATGCTTTGTTTCATAGTATACGTTCTCTGCTTCAGTCCCTTATGTCTACTAAATAGCCCTTATCCGTTATTTGAAAATCCTTGGTTCTGTATTCTGTGTGGTGTTCAGTGTGAGGTTTCTATAGATTTATTCAATTTTACTAATTGAATGAGTTGGCTGTACATACCTTCATTTTTTCTTATCTGAATTGGTTTGTTGCTGGTTTTAAGTTTCTTTTTAATAATAAGAAATAATATTCTTTATAGTATAATAGTAATATAAAGTATATTTAACTGTCTATATTTCTTTAACAAAAAGGCTTCTGTATTCTTTTTTTTCAATTTTTACTAATAAAATTTCATAACCATTTAGAAGCTTCTTTACTAACATACAGCAAAAAAATTCAAGTAGTCAAGAAAATTACACCGCAAAAGTATATTTATTGCTTAAACAAACTGTAATAATACGTGCACTTAGATTTACTATTGAAAAATAAATTATTTCATGAAACTTGTTAGTTGAATTTCCTGTTATGAATATTGGAAGAAAAATGTTCAAGCTAATAGACACTGTATTTTATTATGATAAAGTCAATTTCAGTAAATTGTTTTTGTTGTTTAAATTTTTGTTTAAAAAAAATACTGCTTAAGCTCAAAATGGAAAAAAAAAGTATTTAGGTTTTGCTTTTAATGAGAATTTTTTTACAAAAAAATAAAATATTTTCTAATGAATTTTTTTCATGCTTCAGTTTAGCACGCAATTTTAACTAAGAAAGAAACAATATTACACAGAAAAATATTGTTGATTAGATATAAAATAAAAATGTAACAAAAAAAATATTCTTTGTTTGTATCAAACACGTGCACGTCGTCTTCATTTTTACATATATTTATATTTGTTCCCCATATTTTTCAACAGATTAATACTTCCTTTACAAATATATACACCGCTTAAACAATAAAAATTATATTTATTATAGAGGCTACAACGATGAGATGACTCAAGAAAAACAATAATCATTCTTTAAAAATAAATAAATAAATAAATATGTCTCATGAATATAAATATCATAATCTCTATATATCAATAGGTTGTGAAAAACCCCCCCAGCCTTTTTAATAACTAAGTTTAGTAAACAACTTCTATGTTGGGAATATATAGTATATGTCAATAAAATAGATGATCTATTCACAACAACATCCACTGCTACTTATCACAAACTGTTTGTAACTTTCAAGATTTTCCTTTTTGTTTTGTACACGTGATGATTCTTAATCTGAATAATCTCTTTCTTTCTCTTGTTTTTTGTTTTTTGTTGTTGTCTATAATACATTGTTGTCACTCTTGGTCATATCGCCCTTGACTATTTCTTTTAGGGATGTCGTCACTGGAACCACTACATTTTCATCATCATCATCTGAATCATCTGATACGTTACCGTTGTTGTTGTAAGTAGGATAGTTATTATTACCGGTGGTGGTGGTAGTAGAGTCATTTTTAGTCTCCTTGTATATGTCCACTACAGAATAAACCGTGTTGTTATCCTTTGGCGATGGGTTAATTTTTGAATTCATTGTATTCTGACGTGATTGCATAACTTCACCCCTTTGTTGTGACAGTTCGTTGCTCCCAATGGGCTTGGAAGAACTGCTTCGAGAATTGTTATTGCTGGTATTAATATTAATCCCCAGAGAATCATTATTCGGTCTTCTGTTTCCCATGCTAAACTTATTCTGTAGGGATAACTGATCACCACCGCCAAGTCCCATTTGAACCCTTCTGTTCATTTGGGAAGTGAGTTCATTGCCTGTCTTCATAAGATTTTCATGAGATCGCTCCTCCATCGTTGTAGCTGACATGTCTCCAAAATCACGAGTGCTCATCGCAGACATAGGACTGTTATCCTTTAATCCTTGAAGTTTTTGTTTATTGTACTGTGGGAACACAGACGGTAGTGTAGCCACAGCTTCACTTGTGGTGGAGATTGGATTTTGATTGAAGTAAGTACCCCCACTCATGGCATTCGGATTATTATTTGCTATGACATTAACATGGTTGTTTGTACTGTTACTACTGTTGTTGTTATTGTTGTTATTATTGTTTACTAATCTGTCTGCTTGTTGGGATATAGAATTCATATTGGTGTTGAATGATGATAGTGTATTGTTGCTCTCTGGGTCTTTGTTTTTGTTAAAATCAAAATCCGTTTGCTGTCCAGATGATGACAAATTATTCTTCAAATTAAACTTACTTTCTAATCCACTCACACTAGTGTTTCCTGCTCTCATATTTACATTTTGATTCTGATCACCTACTGGGGACATAATAAGCCCGTTCTCTAAAAAGCTATTAAACAAAGGAGACTGCATGGTGTTTCTATTAATTTTTTTGTTGGCAGTTGGAGTCAACAAATCATTGTCTGAGAATCTTCTATTTTTCAATGTTTTATCGTTATTCAAAGCTAAGGAGGAATCTTCAAAGTAGCTGTTTTTTGAGGTTACATTAGCCCCCTGAGATGACCTGTCATTGGAGTTGAAAAACATGTTTAAGTTAGGTGTGTTTAACTGATTTGGAATGGAAGACAAAATCCCAGATTGAGGAGGAAACTGCATACCCGTAAATATGTTGGCAGATAAAGGTCCTGGAGTTTGTCCATACACTCTGGCCGATAATGGAATCACATTCGAAGGATTGTTGTTGTTTATATTTAGTTTCCACTGTTGATTATCACTGTGTTGCTGCTGATGCATTCTATTGTTATTAATGTGGTTTGCACCAGCGTTGTTGTTGTTGTTGTTGTTACTAATGTTATTGTTACTAGTGTTGTTATTGCTATTATTACTATTGTTATTAATCAAAACTGGTTTTGGTATTTCTACTCTTAACCTAGGCCTTTTGTTATAAGACTCCTGGATTAGCTCGGGAGAGGTTCTGGGTTGTGCAGTGGGTTGTTTTTGAACTCTTGAAATATTAGGGGTGAATAGATTTCTTTCAAAGCTTAATACAGACATTGAGTTGGCAGATGTTGGTGTGATTAAATTGTCTGAATCGTTTTCAGTTCTTGTTCTGTTGTTGTTAATGATAATGCTGTTACTTGTGTTTATTTCCAGTTTCGGTTTTGAGTTATTACCATTTTCAGTATTAATGCTATTTTCCGAGCTGTCACTTTTTCCATTAGTGGATAGTTTAGCAATTTTTTGAGTGTCAAGTGAGGGAAGTTTTCCATATTTGTTGTTAGACTGAGTATTGGCAGAAGCACTTAAAGGCTTTGAAATTAAATTGTTGTTATTCTCTTGAAAGTTTTTCAAGTTATTTAAGTTGTTTGCCCCTTCTTGATGAGAACTGTTAGGATTTGGAAACATGTATGGAATATCCTTGCTAATGTATTCATGTTTGAGTTGCTCAGGCTTGTTGAACGTATATTTAGGAGGATTTTTTCTTCCCTGGTTCAAAGTAATACTATTACTGCTCAAATTTTTCCCTTTTATATTAATTTCATTATTTTGTGATGGAAATAGTTCGTTATTGTTCTCTTGTGGGTCACCAATATCAGAGGGTTTGTTAAGACTATTAATTCTTGAATCTTTTACAATAGAAATACCTTTAACTCCCTTTTTGCTCTTTGATTCAGATATGTGTTCTTCCTCAAAGATATCTTCCAAGTTGGAAGAGCTATGGGTTGTCTTATGCCTCTTACCCTTTTTACCGGATGTCATATCTTGTTCATGATCATTGAGACTATGGTTGTCATCTGTATAAACTAATCTCCCAGAATGTGTTCGTTTATGTTTGGTTACGCCATTGGGATTCCAAGGACCTTTGTATCTTGTGGTATCATTGAGGTCGATGGTAGCCTTGATATCGTAGTCATCATCATAGTCATTTGGAGTTTGTATGTTATGAATCATGTTTTCCTTATAGTAAATCTTGTGGAACTCATTAGGATCAACTGTGGTGTATTCATAGAACTGTCTGTTAGAACCTAGTATGGTAACTTGAATATCCACTGAACATAATATGGACAGCTCAAATGCCTTTTTGAATAGACCTTGCTTTCTCTTCAAGAAAGTGACAGTTTTATTTCTCTCATTGGTGATTGGTTCAATATCAATTTTCTTTCTACCCATTGCTGTTTTTGTTTATATTTATATATATATCTTTATGACAATATATATATTATTGTTGTTTTTTTTTTTTTTTAAATTAATAATAATAATAAATTAATTTATTAGTTCTAATAATATTGAGATAATATCACTTAAGAGATATCTTAATAGCTGTGTATTTATATGTAATTGATACTTATTGGTGATAATCGTATAGTTTAGATATATAATATAAACGTTAGGTCAAAATAAAATAAGCTTTGATTATTTTTTTGTTTTATTTTAAACTTATGATATTGTTAGTAAACGTATATATATTTTATTTACTTTCTTTCTTTCTTTTTTATTTCTTAAATTTCAATTTCAATGAGAGTAGTGGTCATCTTCAATAGTAATTATTAATAATGTTATTACTAATTTAAAGTTTATAAATCCTCTTTTAGTAATATTAATAAACCAATGTTTTTTTTTTTTTTTAAATTAATTTTTTTATTAGAGTCTTGTAGTTTAATATAAAATAAATAATAAGTTTCTATTTTTAAACCATAAATTATTAGGTTAAAATATCTTTTGTTATAAATATAAAAAAAATTCTTTTCTCTTTCTCTCTCTTTCTTTCTTTACCTTAATAAATGTCTTTTTCTTTTTTTCTTTTTCTTTTTTTTTTTAAGTCCATATAAAGATATTATCAATAGTAAAAAATAACAAAAAATATATTCCTTACCAGAAAGATAATGTAAAAAGATTAAAGGGAATAGTTATTAGAAGCACGTGTAATAGAAACTATATCATGTGATATACGTAAATCACGTGTGTCGTATATAATTATATATTTATTTTTTTTAAGTATTATCTTTTATATTTAATATATACGATAAGAGAGAAAAAAAAAATTAATAATTAATAATTAATATTGTTTTATCAACTCCAACAACTCTCTCTTATATAAAAATTAATTATTAATAATATTTTACATATTTTATTTTTTTATTTGTTAATACATTCGTTTAATTAAAATCTACTTATACATTCATATTTTTAACTATACTATACTATACGAGTGTAATAAAAATACACTATAAGAATATATATATATATATATATAAAGAGAGAGAGCATACATGTACATGTGTATATATATGTATACAACAACCCTTTATATTTATCCGGAATACCTCTTCTAACTCTCTGTCTAATCATTACAAAGAATTTGAGGAAAGTGAAGGCTTTCTATTTTATTCGGTTTTTTGATAGACATAGCAAGTTACAGCCGTTAAAAGTTGTCAATGTGTATGTATTTCTAATATAGAACTTTTAACTTTATATATATCCTACTATGCTGTATAACTAGATACACAATACAGCAATAGCAGGAGAGAATCAAGATCAATGGTATGATTTGAAGATGATAAATGTTAAAGATAGATGTGTATACTGCTATTCAGAAGAAA
The DNA here is from genome assembly GCA_030573515.1 of Hanseniaspora jakobsenii. Lineage (NCBI taxonomy): Eukaryota > Fungi > Ascomycota > Saccharomycetes > Saccharomycodales > Saccharomycodaceae > Hanseniaspora > Hanseniaspora jakobsenii. The sequence continues at coordinate 26,032 of JAJMDK010000002.1, forward strand.
AGAAGAGAGAATGTGATCTAATTGAGAAGGACGAGGATGAAGCTAAGTGAAAAGAGAGAAAGTCAATATATACTACGTTAATCCGATATAAGAAATAACAAATTATATATTAGATATCAGATATAGTCAATAGCATAATTAATATTCAATATTCGATATTGAACAAACATAACTACGATCTTAAAACATCTTATTTTTAATATTAATTTTTCATTTTTCAATAGGAGTTGTTCTTTCTTTTTATTTTATTTTGTTATTATCGGTGACATATTATTAATAATAATAAAAATTAATCACAGACAATAAATAAAAAACATTTCATCCCTATAGAAACACAATGGCAGACTGATATCATCATCCTTTAAAGTATAATTACTCTCTTTTTAATATTATTATTTTGGGATCAATTTTTGGTTTGTTCATTTCTATTATTCTACACACTTATACATTAATTCTATATCATTGTCTGTTGTTAATAGAAGAATAGAGATGCTGTAGTCATTACTAACAATTGAACAATAATTATAAAATAAATTCTTTTTATCGCTTTTTAAAAGAAAGAAAAAATTATATTTATTGGTGAGTTATTTTTCTAATTTTTTTTCTCTTTCTAATTATAATTATTGACTTTTGTTGTAATAAAGTATAAAATTTCAGATGGGCAATAAATAAAGAAAATAAGTAGGATAATTTGATAAAAGGGGGGAGAGGGAGAGGAATAAGGGAGTATAAAGAGACAGAGAGATAGAGACAAAAATTAAATTAAATTAAAATTAAATTAATAAATTAACATTAGAATTTTTAAAAATATATGAATTATCGATATAGAAATAGATAGATAGAATATTGTATATGTAGAGGGAAGGGAACGTTTAAAATATAATAATATATATAAAAGAAGAGAAAGAATTCGGTTTATTAGACATTACTATTATTCTATATTCTCATTATATTATTTTATATATCTTTATAACAACAATCATTTCGATAGTTATAAACTCTATTAAAATTTAAAGGTTTAATTCATTTTTTCTCTATTTTCTATTTTTTATTCATAAAAAGTAAAGTTAAAAAAACCAGAACCTAATATTTACATAATTTTTATTTATTTATTTCTTTAAAAAGCAATATGTTATCATTTTTTAAAGTGAGAGAATACCCTGAAATCGACAAGGACACAAACCTATCCAAAACCCAACCCTTTCCCATATGGGGACCTGTCACCAGCACCATAGACTGGTGTGAGGAAAACTATGTCCAGTCTGGCTTCATAGCTGAGTTCTGCAACACCCTTTCCAACTTGTCATACATTATAGTCAGCATATTTCTTTATTACAGGCTGAATTATGTATTGAAGATTTGTGAAACAAGATTCAAACTCACCATGCTGGGATTGTTGCTTGTGGGATTAGGTTCAGCGATGTTTCATATGTCATTGAGATATGACTGTCAACTGCTGGATGAATTGCCTATGATCTACATCACTTGTATACCGTGCTACAGTGTGTTGTGCGAACCGTTATTCTACAAAAATAACAATAAAGATAATACAAATAAAAATAATGATACAAATAAGAATAATAATAATAACAAGAATAATAGTAGTAGTGATGAAACTGTGCCACTTTTAAACAAAGATTTAATCATAATACCCAAGGCCTTTGAAAACAAAGTTATATTCACATTGACTTTTCTCTCATTGGTCATCACATTCAGCTACATTTTCTACTTATCAAACCCAATATTCCATGAAATATGCTATGGTGTATTGAATGCCATTATTGTATATGTAGCTTCTGTGTTGACAGTTAAACATATCAATGACAAATTAGTCAAGGGACATATATTGAAATCCACAATGATTGGTATTTTATTGTTTTTGCTAGGATTCTTCTTCTGGGGATTAGATAGAAGCTTTTGCAGTGATTTTATTTTCATTAGAAGAGAATACTTGAAATTACCTCTAGGAAATTTATTGGAGTTACATGCTTACTGGCATTTGTTCACAGGTACGGGATTGTATTACATTTTGAATGGGTTGATATATCTAAGAATCAATCTTCATAACAAAGTTAAGGGGGATGTTTACTATAATACTCACTATGATATGAAATGGGTTTGTTTTAACTTGATCCCTGTTCTTATTAACACTTCAAATAATGATGATAATGATAATAGTAATAGTATTAATAACAGAAAATAATAAAAAATAAAATGGATTAGATAGATATTCTATACTTATTTAATTTTCATTATTATTATAGCTTCTAGTTATATATATATAAAATATCTCTTGTAAATGTCTTCAATAAGTAAAATATCTAATATCTAACATTTAATCTTTTATATATATATATATTGTATTGTTAATTTACTTATAGATATGTGATATATTAAAATACTATCTATATATATATCTTTATATATGTATATGTTAATATTCTTATCATAGTAATATATATCTTTATAGTTATCTTTTTTATTTCTATTATATTATTATATATTAGAGTGTGTAAGTATAATAATTAATATTACTAATAATAATAATGTTTACATTTAAATATATATTTTTTATAATAATAATAATATTTAATGTTACATTTTAAGTGTTTATTATATTACCTTAGTTATAATAAAAAGTTATTATTTAAAAATGTTAATACTTGTTTTTATAATTTTTTAAATTGTAAACATGTTATTTTAATTAAGTTACTAAATAAATAAATAAAACATGTGATATCAATATTAATAACATTCACGTGATATCAATAAAGAGTTAATATAATAATAATAATAATTCTATACACATATACATACATACATATAATAATATTTTTTACTTTAAACTGTTACTTACTACTACTACTAATTATTCTTCTTCTATTAGTTGTTGAATATTTACAACATTCTTAAAAATAATAAAAATAATAAAAATAAACTGAAAAATTTTTTTATTTTAATTTAATTGTTCAGATTATTAGTTTAGAACATATCATTTTTATTACACTAACTAAAAAATAAAAAAAAAGAAGAAAAATTACTATTATGAAAGAGTTAAAATAATAGAAATAGAATTGAAGAAAAAGGCACTATAACAAATATTTTAATAATACATATTACATTATTATTATATATTCATTTGAATTAAACAGAATAAAAGTATAAATAACCCCAATAGTTTAACTTATATTATATTATATAAAATACCAAAGATAAAAAAAACCCACCCATCTTAAAAAAAGGGATTAAAAACCATTTGTTTTCTTTATTGAATAACAACATATATATATATATATATCATTAAAAAATAATAAGAAAAGAGATATTTGTTGAATATATACACATACTAATTGAACATCTAATCAATCAACCCAACTAATCAACTAATCAATCAATAATAACAAATAACAAATAACCTAAACAACAGTAATATCTCTGGTTATATACTAATTGAAGAAACTATAAAAAAAGAAAAGGATATTTCTCATTAGTATTTGTTAAATTTTTAATATATATTTTTTTTAGTTCATAGAAAACAAAAACAAAAATATATTTAAAAACAATTAAAAAAAAAAAAAGAAGTATAGTAACAAAGTACAATTATTATTATTATTTTTTTCTTTTAAGTGATTATAATCATAAACATCATACTTATCAGCTCATAGCAAAATTGCAGACTATCAAAACTAGAATTCAAAAATTCAATAACATTTTATTTATAAATAAATAATATAAATCACTTTGAACTTCTATATCATCACAATTTCACTATAAACCAAAGGAGGAGGAGGAACTTGTATTAATTTCAATACAAAAAAAAAATAAAAAAAATCTCTTGTATCATTAATAACAATAAAATAAAAGGAGATAATAAAATATACTTTATACCATAAACTAATAATTTACAATCATCAATAATAATAATAATAAAAAATTGAACAAAAGAAAACAGATATGTCAGAAGTATCAATACCATCTAAGATAAATGTAGGTGGAAGAAGCTCTGCATTGGCAGTCATTCAAAGTGAACATATAGGTAATTTGATTTTAAACACTTTGGCTGATGTCAAGGATGTTCCTATCACTAAACTGAGAACTTTAGGAGACAATGTGTTGAACAGACCATTGTATTCCTTTGGTGGTAAGGCCCTATGGACAAAGGAACTAGAAGATCTCTTGAGTGACAGACAACTGGACATTGTTGTGCATTCATTGAAGGATATGCCCACAACACTACCTGATGGATTCATTCTAGGTGCCATAACAAAAAGAGAAGACCCTTCAGACTGTGTGGTGATGAAGGCTAACTCCCCATATAAGAGTCTCAGCGACTTACCTCCTAACTCCATCATAGGAACATCATCCGTCAGAAGGTCTGCACAACTTAGAAGAGCATATCCACACTTGAAGTTTGAATCTGTCAGAGGTAATCTATTAACCAGATTGAAAAAATTAGACGCTGAAGATTCTCCATTTGCTTGCATTATTTTGGCCACTGCAGGGTTAGTAAGACAAAACTTACAACACAGAATCACATTCACTTTAAAAAAGGATGAAATGTACCATGCTGTAGGACAGGGTGCACTAGGGTTAGAAATCAGAAAGAACGACCCTGTCATGCAATATGTTTGTGATATGATTTCAGATTACGAAGCTACAGTTTGCTGTTTGGCAGAGAGAAGTTTGATGAGATCTTTAGAAGGTGGATGCTCAGTTCCCATAGGTGTTGAGTCTAACTATTCTCATGACACACAACAACTAACCATCCATGGCTGTGTTATAAGTGTTGATGGGTCTACTTTTGTTGAAGCAAGTGTCACCAAAAAAATCGAGGACTTACACTCAGATGCCACTGAAGCAGGTATCCTGTTAAGTGCAGAACTATGTAAACTTGGTGCAAAGGAAATTCTTGAAAGCATTAGATTAGATGATATTAAATAATGAAAAATAAGAAAATTCTTAAAACATTTTAAAGAAAAACCCCACCTATTAATATATAAATTCTTGTATATATAAACAACAAATAAGATGAAATACAACCAAAGCCAAATTACACGCAGTTGTTTTATGTATTTTTTTTTTTTTAAAAAAGAAAAGATAAAAAAATAACCTGCTATATGCTTCTCTATACCGTTATGTTTATTTTTAGTATTGAATGTACTCCATCAAACTTTTAACATTTAGGTATAACCACAGGCTTTAACCATAGTGAAAATGTAATTTTTCTTTTTTTTTTTTACAGATGTTCAAGCCAAAAAAGTTACCAAGATTTTGATAAAATACAATACAGTAATAGCTAGACGATCACCATTGCCAAAAAAAAAATAATCTGTAGGTAAGATTGCTTATATAAAATGATAGAAAAACAACAACAAAATTAACTCAAAAGAGTGATAATATAGTTCTAGATAAATACATTTGATATAAATCATATTTATTATTATTATTATTATTAATATTTTATAAATACAAGGACCGAAATTTAAATAGCTTTAGACATGTATGGACCATCTAGTTTGTAACCTAGTCTTGAATAATAGTTTCTTACACCAACACCGGATATAACAGAGATCTTTTCACTTCCATGTTCCTCTTTGGCTATTCTCTCAGCCTCCTCCATCAACAAAGTCCCGAAACCTTGATGTTGGAACTTTCTTGGGTCTCTAGAATGCAATGGCACCACTGATCCGTAAACGTGCAGTTCTCTGATGATAGATGTGTTCTGTTTTGTGAATTCCTTTCTGTATGTGTACTTCTTTGAGGCCTTTCTTAATCTCAACAAACCAATCAATATATCTTGCTTAGGATCTTCATAAGCCAAAAAGGTTTCCCATCCACCATTGGCATAGTAATCTCTTCTTATCAATTCAACCTGATCAGGCTGTATCTTGGAGTGAATTTCCTGGATACCCACTTCTCTGGTTCTTATGTCTCTGGAAGTTGTACCGAAATCCTTCATTCTAGCTAAGGCTAGTTCTCTCAAATTACCATTGTCAACACCAGAGGTGACTAATGGCATAGGAATATCTCTCTGGACTCTGTAGATTCTTGTCCATGGTGGGATCAAGGCCATTATTCTTGCAACTAAATCAATCAACACATTTGCATTGTATGACTGATATCTTCCAGTTTTCCATAGTTCATAAAGACCTGTTCCTCTGATGACCAAAGTTGGGTATATTTTTAAACCATCAGTTCTGAAAGCAGGATTCTCGAAATATTCCATGAATTGTTCCAAGTCTCTCTCAAGGCCTACATTAGGCAAATCAGGCATCATATGGGAGACAACCTTGTAACCTGCATCCTTGGCTACTGCAAAAGTTTCACACACAGATTGAACAGTGTGTCCTCTGTTGGTATCTCTGGCCACATCTTCATAAATAGACTGAACACCAACTTCCAATCTTGTACATCCGTACCTCAACATATCATTCAAATGAGTCTCTGTACAGTAGTCTGGTCTAGTTTCAATGGTTATACCAACACACTTGGTTTGCGATTGCTGTGAGTATCTGATGGCTTCATCCAAGTCATTACCGTTGTACCCAGTAAGGGCATTATGCATTTGGGTGATGAAGTTTTCTCTGTAGTCCTTTGGCAGGGACATGAACGTACCACCCATGACTATATACTCAACTTTATCCACAGAATGACCAAGTTGTTTCAGTTGTTCAATACGGCCACGACATTGCTCATATGGATCATAACGCGCTCTGATGGCTCTCATGGAAGTAGGCTCATACCCAGTGTAAGACTGGGCAGAGTACTCAAAATCACTGTCTGGCCCACCTGGACAATAAACACAAATGTTACCCGTGTATGCAATGTGCGGACATCTATGGGGAATACACTCTAGGGCAACAATGGAAACACCACTTGCAGATCTGATAGGCTTGGCCTTTAGTTTTGGCAGTAGATATTTTTTGTACTGGTCAGGAATAGAGTTGATGATGTCAGTTAAACGAGGCTGGTTTTTCAATTTGTATTTTTTGGAATATGACATGATCAGTCCATTAAGATTGATCTCCTTAGTAGACAGCTTAGGGTTAGTGACACTTTGAATAAGCTCTAGAGTGATATCTGAACAACATTGAATGAATCTCTCCTTCTCAGGAGGTAGCTTATGGAAATTGTTGGTTTTTGGTCCTTTCTGTTTAGCCATTTGTTTTACTTCTATATTTTTTTGTTTTTTTCTTTAAAGTTTAATTATATATTCAAATAACCACGTCCTAAACAAAATTTTAAAAAGAAAAGGAAAAGATAATGATGTTCTTGTGCTATATATAAACCTTAATGTAATTTGGTTTTTACAATTATATGCTTTAACTATAACTTATTTTTATTATTAAGGTTAATTAGTCTTTATATAGATACATTGTTATCGATTTAAAGATGTATATATGATTGAAGTCGAAATAAGACCAATAATATTAAATATAATCATTGAGGGACAATGATTATTAACAGTTTTAAAATTATACTTTTCAAGAAGAGAGAGAAGGAAAGAAAGAAAAAAAAAGAAAAAAAGAAATTATAGTTAAAAAAATAAAAAAAAGATAAAAAATTATTAAGTCACGTGTGTATTAGAAAAATATTTTAAAAAATAAAAATTTTTTTTTTTTTCTCACTCTCTCTTTCACTCTATATTTGGCACATGGTTGGTGATAATACTTCTTTTTTTACTATTATTATAAATATTTTAACATGTATGCAATGTGTTATAAATTTGTTTATTAAGAACGACAATATATAGTTAATAAACACACACACACACACTTTTTAATTGATTCTTACTAAAGTAATAAAAAACAGAATTACTATAAATATATAAATACATATATGAAAAAAGAACAAGTCATAAAGTATTAATTAATAAAAAAAGAAGAAGAAGAAGAATAAACTCAATATATTGATATTGTTACCAGAGAGTGTTAATATATATATAAATATATATATCTAACCACCAACATAACTTAGAATCAAAAACTTGTATAATTTTTTATTACTCTGTTTTTGACCATATTAGTTAGTATCCCTTAAAAATTTGTATATTGACTAATATATAAATATAATCTATTATCAATAAAATAAGATTAAAGATAAACTGGGAATTATTTGATATAATTCACTTATTATAAAACACACCCACACTCAAAGATATATATCCAGTATATATAAAAAAAAAAAAAAAAATAAATAAATATAAACACACACACAGATAAACTTACAAATAAAAGCACACACTCAAAACAATGGTTTCTGCTTCTGCTGCTAAAAAAAGAAAACAGAATCAGAAAAGAGCTCAAAAGAAAGGAAGTACCATAAAGACTTCTCAATCAAAAGCCAATCTATCCTCATTCTTAGTCAGTGATGAAAAAAACTCTGATGATGTTTCTATGGAAATTGGAGAGCAAGAACTTGAAGAGTTGCTACAACTTGATGACGAGATAAATGAATTTTCTAAAGAAGAAAAAGAAGAAGAACAACAAGGACAAGAAGAAGTGAAAACTACAACAAACGAAAATGTTTCTGTTGTAAATTCTGCCTCAACTTCCTCTGAAAACACAGACCATAAAAAATCTGGTAGTATTAGCAACTACGCCTTTTTCCAAGATAATGACGATGAAGTTTCAGATAATATTGATGACTTTGACGAAGAAGACTTGTTCGCTGACGATTTAGATCTAAATACTGGCGTCACTGAATCAAATGTTATAGAACCTAATGCTGAGTTACTACAAGATAGTCCTAGCATCAAGGAAGACGAACTAACTCACGAAGGCTCAACCCTTTCATTCAATCAATTACCAGACAACCAGCATTTGGATAATAAGGATGATCAATTGAGTTCTACACTCCCTTCTGAAAAGGATGCTGATATATACCCAAAACATGAGACATCCGTTGATGCAGATGTGGAAAACTTAAAATCCAACGAAATGCAACCTGAAATAGATGCAACAGAAAATGAAGAGAACATTGCTTCCATTCAAGAGATTATTGATGATAATGAAGCTCCTCTGGAAATAACCAATGACGCCGAGAGTAATGATAGAGATATTGAAAAGTTGCCTGAGCTAGATGATGAACCATTAGGCGATGATGATATTGAAGCCGAAATAGAACAAGATTTAAATAAACTTAATGAAGAGTCTTTGGATGTTGGTAGCGAGAATTTTACCAATCCAACTATTGATAGAAATTTGAAACTTTCTGACGATCATGACAACAGTGACTTAGGCACTGACCATTTTGTCTCTCAAGACAAAACACACGCCCAAATGTCTGAGACTCACATAGATGTATCTACTATTGAACAGCCAGAGGAAAATGATGAGATTGTGACCAAAGAGGATCTCCATAATGAGGAAAACTTCTTCAGTTCCCTTGCAGCCCAAAAAAAATTAGATGAAGTAAACACAGAATCTTCAGTTAAAGATGCTAACGATGTAGTTGAAATTCCTGAAGATAAAGATGCCGATGATGATTTCTTTTCAAATTTAGTATCACAAAATGAATCTACTCAAAAGAAATCAGACCATAGCAGTTCAAGTACAGACACTGTTAACGAAGAACAACCTTCAAAAGAAGAATCTCTTTTGAATGTAAATGAACCAGTAGATATTGAAGAACAGTTAGTATTATCTGAAAATGAAGTTGAAGAACAGCTTATACCCTCTGACAATGAGATTGAAGAGCAACTAATACCATCTGACAAAGAAGTCGAAGAACATTTAGAACCATCTGACAAAGAAGTTGAAGAACAATTGGAATCATCTGACGAAGAAGTTGAAGAACAACTATTATTATCTGACAAAGAAGATGAAGGACAACTAATAACATCTGAAAATGAAGTTGAAGAACACTTGGAACCAGCTGACAAAGAAGTTGAAGAACAACTAATACCATCTGACAAAGAAGTTGAAGAACAGTTATTATTATCTGACAAAGAAGTCGAAGAGCAAATAGAACCATCTAGAATTGAAGTCGAAGAACAAATAGAACCAGCTAAAAATGAAGTCGAAGAACAATTAGAACCAAATGAAAATGAATTTGGAGATATAGAGTTTTTCAATAAATTAAATGAAAATGACTTAAACGCCAAGCATAACTCTGAGACTGTGAATTCTGGGGAAAAGATTGAAAGCGAAGAACCTGTAAACAATAAATTGGTCACTGAAGAAAATGATTCTCAAAACGCTGAAAATGAAGAAATACCGAACGAGATCGATGATGAATCATTTTTCAATAACCTGGAATCAAAAGAACAATTGAATGAAACTACTAATGCTCACGATGACGAAAATATTACAAACGAGAATGAACATGACATTAAGGATGAAAATGACAATGACATTGATGAGTCAGAAGTCTTACTTCATCAGGAATCAAAAAAGAATTTTGAGGATGTAGTTGCAATGTCTGATGAGTCATTATTGGAATCAGATATAGATGATGTTGAAGAGACTCATCTTTCAGAGTCTAAAAATGAAAATGATGTTTCAAATAACAACGATTCAATACCAGTAGAAACAGCTACATCAGGTCAAAACAACGACATAGCAATTGATGAATCGGAAGCAGAAAATAAGAAAGAAGATGAAAGTTTGCTAAAAGATGACGACCTTTTAGATGACCTCTTAGACGATGATCTTTTAGACGAAGATAGTTTGTTAGACAGTGATGAGGATCTGCTACTAGATGATCATGAATCAGAAGTTGATAATGATAATAATGAACAATTAACTACAGAACAAAATAGTGAAGTTGTTAAACGTAACAAATATGCACCTGCAGCTACTATCGATAAATCAATTCCACGTCAACAGGAGTCATCAAACTTAATATCCGGATCTCAGGTAAAACCTCAAATTATTTCCGCAGCATCCAACAATGCCCTAAAACCGGCTATTGTTTCAACATCACCTAATTTATTACAGACTGTTCAAACTCAACAGACCCCGAGAGTTTCTGAAAAACTGCAACAAATGAAAGTTAAAACAGATGCTTATGATTTCCCAATTGATTTGGTATCGTCAATTAAGCCTCCTGCAAAAGCTAAACCAATTCAAACCTTATCATCCAAGAAAGTAAGCATCGCAGCCCCACCAGTTCCAACAATCAACAGTAATTTAAATTCTGATGCCTCTAAAGCCCCTAATACACCAGTAACTGTACCTCCAGTTCCTATCAATCCGTATGCTGTCGCCAAGTCAAATAGTGTATCATCGACTAAAAATCCTTATGCACCACCAGCAGCTCCTAAAGTAGCCAATAACTCTGCTCAAATACCAACAAGCACACCTCAAGTCGGAATAGTGAAACCTGGATTAAACATAGTATCACCACCATCTTCAATAGTGAACGATGGTCCACCTACAATAACAATACAAGAACCAAAACACAATTATGGCACCACATCTGCTGCTCCAAGAAGCAATATTGTTGTTCCACCGTCTAATACTGATTTGCCTTTCAATGTAGTCATTCCAAAGGCAGCTGAAAGATCTAAACCAAGTGTTGCTACTCAAAATTTACCACCTGTCAACACTAGAGCCAGAGCTGTTAGTAATGTTTCAGCAACTTCTTTATCCAGCGGAAACAAACAGTTTTCACCAGTTATTGGCAACCAAATAGTTTCTGGAAATATGAATAGCCCACATCAAGCAGGTAATGCGTTATCACAAGTCTTTGGGTCTTCACACCAAAGGGCACCATCATCTACAAATTCTGTTTCTGGCAATGGTCCTTGGGGAGGTAACGTTAATCAAGGTCAACAACTGAATAATGCCTATGCTCCTGGATTTTCACACTCCAGAAAGAAAAGCAGCGTCTCTTATACTCCAATGAGCGTCAACACATCTGTGCACATGTCTCAGCAACCAAGCATTATATCACCTATAAATGCTTCTCAAGGATTTAATAACTTGAATGTTAACAATGGAAATATACCACAGCAAGGAGGAAGTATTAGAGTATCACATGCTAGATCTCACTCAAGTGTCTATGCTCCTAACAAATCTCATGCTTCTGCTTCAAAGTATGCACCAACTGTACATCCAAGTATGCAACAAGCCTTTTCAAATGCTCCTGATTCTAACAAACTTCAAACACAATCCACACCTTCCTTCAATACACCTAATAACAATGTGTATCAACCGCAAAACTTTACAAATGCATCCATAGGAAGCGGTATTGAGCAAAATTATCAGGAATTACCTAAGGCAAACACCAACCAAGCATATGTTCCTACTTATCAAAATGCAGTTCCTAACAATCAATCAAATATTTACAACCCAATGTTACCAAGATCATCAATGCAACCAAGTTCTCAGAATGACCACATAAAAACACAGCAACAACAGTATCCTGCTAGAACATATGATACACCTGAATCATTACTATCTAGACAGTTCCCAATATTCAACTGGGCTCCAAATGGTAAAATTGTTTATGCTAAGTCTTCTCAATACTCAGTTGGTATGAATATCAATATTGCTTCAAATAAATGTTTATCCAATGTTCCTGAATATTTTGTAGATTTCCCGGGACCTTTAATAAGAGGTAAATCAAAGCCTAAATTAATAAGTAATTGGATGTCAAAGACAAACAACTTAATTCTTGGAGACTCTGCTTATGATGAAAGTGGAAAGATTATGTGGAGAATAATGGAAAAGAGATTGCAACTTTCTGATGGAAAGATAATGGATTTCACAACAAAGTTATCGGAATTTTCCTCCTCTTTATATGATCCATCCGAACTTATAAAATATATTGATAGTACTTTGAAGATTCAGCCATATAATACACAATCTATTCCTCATCAACAGATGACTGGTTACAAATTAGACATTGAGGGTTTAGCTTCTGTTTTGACTTATTTAAGGGTAGGTAACCATTCTAAAGCCTTGGAAATTGCATTGGAAAACAATGACTTTTCAATGGCCATGGTTATTTCTTCATTAATTGGTAAGGAGAAATGGACTGAAGTGGTTGATTTGTATTTAAGAAAAGAATTCCAAGGTACAGGTCCAGATTCAGAGTTTGCTGTATACTTATTAAGCAGTATTTTCCAAGTTTTCATTGGTAACAGTACCGCATTAATTGAGGATTACAATAAGGATGCCGTTAAACAGAATTGGGCTTTGCAAAACTGGAACATTATCCTCGCTGCTGTTTTGTCTAACAGCAAAACAGAAAATCAAGAAGATTCTGTTAATGCTATGCTTTTAGATTTCTTGATTGCTTTTGGTGTATTTTTGTATAAAAACGATTGTGTAGTTGCAGCTCATTGTTGTTTTGTTTTAGCAGACATTCCATTAAGCGATGTTGAAGTAATAAAGGAAAGCAACGTCTTCTTTAAAACAGTTGGGTTCCCTAACTCACTTGATGGTATTTTGCTATCAGAGTTATATGAATATACTTTCAATACTAATGGTAATAAGTTCATTGGATTTGTGTCTTTGATTCCATCAAAAATTACCAGATCTGAAATTTTATTGTTGCAAAACCAATACAATAATGCAAGCAAATGCCTGGATATTTGCTCTCATTTGAACAAAGAACTTCCTAAAGGAAGTCCATTGAGTATGAAATTCAACTTTATTATTGCCAAATTAAAATCCCAAGCAACCGATCACAGTCAACCGTGGATTGGAAAGCCAACCTTAAGTGGAGTTTGGGGAACTTTAGATAAATCCTTTAACAAGTTGATTGGAGGCGATGATATGACAGATCTAGGTAAAGACATACCAAAGACAGAAAGCAAACTGTTTGATAACTACGGTGTTACTTTTTCCAGAACTAGTTCACAAATGGACTTAACAAATGGTTCAAACTTTATTAACAACAGTGGTTTAGAAAACAGCAGAATTATACATCAAAACTCCACACAATTATATGGAAGCACTCCTGCTGGATCTACCTTATTTAGTGAGCAAGCGCATCATTATCAACAAAATAAAAGCAATTTGACTAAGAGCGCTATTGTACAATTGAGAAATGAAAACCTTTCAAACTACTCAGGTCCTGAAAGCGCATCTTCAGTTACCAGCTCTGATCAATTTAGTCAACAAGTTTCATCAAACTTAGCAAAGATTCATTCTCATTCCAGAAATCAATCTGTTGATAGTATTTTATCCTTCTCTGCAAAGCAACAAAAACCTATCAAAAAACAGACAACTTCAAATTATGCTCCAGTTAATTCAAGCAACTCGCAGTTAAAGAAAGTAAACTCAGGTAATGGAGATGGACATCCAGAGAGACAAACATTTGACTCTTCTGTAGTTATTTCCAACATTGATCAAGAGAATAAACAAAATGCAAGTCATAATGATCTCAACATATCTAAAGACTACAGTACCTTAAAGGGAGTTGACGCACCACCAACAGGAACTGTGAAAAAGTATAGTATGAATAAAGTCAATGATAGTGCTGCATCTTCTACTTTGAATGCTCAACCAAACAAATACGCACCATCATATAACTCTATGTTTGCTGATCAAGAGAATCCTTACTCTGAGGATAAATCATTATTCTCCACAGATCCAGAGTACAAACCTTCTGAGCAATTACCAGGGTCTCCACATAAGAGTTCTTTGAAAAATAGTATGGAGAACATCACTAACGCTGGATTTTCTTTCCCTGGAAATGCTGATTCCAATTCACTCTCAACTTTAAAACCATTGAATGAGAACATTCAATCTACAATAACAGGCGATGCCAAAGCTACTGAACAATTTTCACAATTTAGTAAAACAAACAAAAACCACATTTATGACATATCTCCTCACTCATCAGCACTTAACTCTGAAATGTCATTGAATCAATTCAACAATTTCAGCACTGAAGCACAACCTGCTGCTACTCCATTGGAAGGAAACTTTGCATTGAGATCACCAGCAAAGACAACTTCAGATAGTTCAAGGGCACCTGTAAATTCAAGATTTATGGACTCAGCAATGTTGCAACCACCTCCAAAGCCATTCCTAAACTCAAGCGGTGGTGGCACTCCAGTAACACCACAACAGCAGCAAGGGTCAACTTGGACCAAAACACATTCAAGATCTAGCAGTCAAATTTTGGCTGAGATAACAAATAGTGGTGATGCAAGAACACCAGTGTTTAATCAAAATGCTAATAATCACTATGGCGGATTAAATAATGGCTTGAACAGTGATTTCTCTTCAAGAAACTTATCTATTGACTCTAATATTGAAGGAGCAGATCCTGTGATTAGACCAGTAAGATCATCTAGTGTAGTATTTACACCGGATTCTAAGAGAGTTCCTACTGATAAGATTTACTATGATGATATTGTAGAAGAAGATGAGAATGAAGACAAAGATGAAGCAGCCAATATTGAAAGCAAGATAGCTAAAGCCAGAGAAGAATTTGAAGAGATGGAGAAGAAGAAGAAGCTTGAAGAAGAAAAAAAGAAGAAAGAAGACGAAGAGAAACAAAAGAAAAGCCAAAAGGATCAAGCCGGATGGTTTGGATGGTTGAAATCAAATCCAAATGAAAAGAAGCCTATCAAGGCTAAATTAGGAAATAAGAATCAATTTTACTATGATGAAAAGTTGAAAAGATGGGTTAACAAGAATGCAACAGAAGATGAGAAGAAAGAACTAGAAGAGGCAGCTAACACTCCACCGCCACCTCCTCCAGTGATCAAGAAGAAGTCTGCAGTACCTGAAACAAAACCAAGAAGTGGTTCTGTTTTGGGTGGTCCAACACAGAGAACTATGGGCGTTTTACCTCCTAGAAATCCATTAACAGGAGAGTCCTTGATACCGGTAACGGAACCTGACCATGCTTCTTTCAATAATGTTCCATCGAATATTACAACAAACAATCAAACAGCACCTCAGCAACCACTTTCTGAGATTAGGGAAGTTACAAATCTTCCACCTGTAGATACACCTAGAGTTACTAACAATAGTAATATAAATCTAGGAAGCAGCACAACCGGATTGGATGATCTTCTATCACTAGGAACCCCATCAGTTCCAGGAAGTAGAATCGGAACACCGATGGCGGGAGGAAGAATGACAAGCACTGCAAGCTCAAGAAGAAACAAGAGAACTAATAGAGGTTATGTAAATGTTATGGACAATTTGTAGATTCACTTTTCAACATTGGTCTAGGACATCGTTGTATACACTTATATATTTACTATGAAATATTTTCAACAAAAAAAAAAAAAATACTTTTTTTACAAGACTGATTTTTCACGTTTATTGCTTTATTTCTTTATGGTAGAACATTTAGTTTTATTATATAAATATATACATGATTAACAGGGTTTAATTCTTATTTAAGATTTTTACTTAAAAAATTTGTTCTGTGCATTTTTTAATATTTTTTAAATGTATAATTTAAGAAAAGATGTCTGAATATTTGATACAGTTATTTAGCAGTTGCTCTCTAGAGATACTGTTGCTTATAACTTCTCTCTTTTCACCTAACTTGTAAGGAGGAATCTTTCCTTGCAAATAACACTCACCACTGTATGTGTCTATCAAAAAGGAAAGATAACTAACCACTCTCTTTTCTTTTTCATTAATTATCTTGTTATTGTTTGCATTTTTGACAGTTAACTTCTCAACAGTATCAAACTTGTAAACCATAGAAATCAATTCTAAAGGTTTATCAGGTAATTGAACTACATTAAAGGAGTAAGTTTCTGGAACTTTATTAAACTTAACAATTTTCCAATCCAAGGAAATATTCTTTTCTTTGAGTTTATTGCTTCTTTCAGATAATGAGGTACAAACCCAGTGGCAACAGTAAGGATAAGCCAAGGAAACATTACCACTGGCAAATGCCTTGTTGACCTTAACGTATGTTTTCATAGCTAATTGTCTGTATTGTTCATAATTCAAACGCACATCAGATTCTTTTCTGAATGCTACAACTTGGAGAGTATCAGAGGCAATGGATACAAATCTGTCTTTGATAGCTTGCATACATAGTAGAGGATGTTTAATGAACTTCATGAAAGTGATTTCAGGTTTTATATATCTTCTATACATGACACCAACAGTTCTTTTTGTTGCATTGTATTGCATATCGACACCACTATTCATATTTTTGTTATCCTTTAAGTTTTCCAATGCTGTTTTATCAATAGATTCTCTAAGTTTAAGTTCTGTCATCTTTTTTTGCTCGTCTTTCTCTTTTTTATTTTGCATTAATCTCTTGACAAAGAATCTTTTTGAGCATACTGATGCATATCCATATTTCAATCCATTGTAGTTAGTGATATTTAAAGCTATACTGGTAATTGGAGTTGAGTTTAGTCTCCTTGGACCTTTTAATTGAGTAAACATTTTTCAATCAACCTTTTTACTGGGATGTTTGTTTTGGTTCTTTCTCTTTTTCAATAACTTAGTTTAATAATGTATGTTCATTGACATATTGTTTTAAAAGGATATATACCAATATTAAATGTAATTATTACTCTACTATTAATGTTTATGTATGTTAAGAATATAAAAAAAAAAAAATTTTTTTTTTGATTATATACAATTTGTAATAGGTATATGTGAGTTATTGTTTCACGTGCTGCGGGATCAAAATAAAAAAAAAACCTATTAATCTAACCAATATATTTGAAAGTGGGTTATCAATTTTTCTTCTTCTTTAAACACCTTACTTACTTTAATCTTATCTGTATTTATTATTATCAGAATGTTTCCCTTTCTTTCTCATATTCATATGATATATAAGTACTACTCTTTGTAAATGTATCAAAGAATAAACATATTATAAACAACCATTGTCTACTTTACTTCTTTTAGGTTTTAGGTTAAAAGATTTAAAAAACAAAAATAGGTCCAAAAATAAAAAGCATTCCTATACATAAACAAGTAGATATACAAATATGGATGAAGAAGCCTTTGCAAAGATTAAAATTCCTGATATATGCTTTAAGCGTATATTGATTCATTTCAAATACTTAAAGGACATCAAACCTTATGATTCATTGTCCTGGTACCAAATCTTTAAGGACTACTATAAAAATAACTATGGTAACACATTAAAAGTAGAGAAGGAAAATCTTAAATTCCTTACTGACAACTATAAAAATTTAAACCAATCAAGTTATTATATATTAGAATATATTTATATTTTGAAAATTATGATATTGAGGTTGGCAAATGACAAAGGTCTGGGACATAAATATTTCATGTATGAAAATAAGTCATTGTACATGGAGATTTTATACTGGTTGTTTGAAGGCTTTAAACAAGTCTATCAGAGTGCAAATAGCTCAGAGACAGAACACCTAAATGAAAAAATGCGTTACTCATTTTTTAAGGAGTGCAATTCTATGTTGGACTATTTGATTGAGAACAAAAGCTTGTTTTCTTCTTCAAAGTTGAAGAACTTACCTACAGCATATCAATTCGATTCTATAGTATTTTTCAAAAATATTGTAAATGCCTTGCAACAGGAACTGTTTGTACAAATAACGTTAAAAAACAATTCAACGCCTAATAACTCTTTACTTTCAAAAATGGCTTATCAAATTTATTGTTTCTATGAAGAATCTGAAACTTATTTGTTAAAAAACAGTGACAGCTTTTATGGCCCAGGACAACAAGAGGGTTTAGAAAAAGAAACTTCCAAGGATAATTCCATATATGACATGTACTATAAGGATATTTCTTCTCTTATTGCAGTCAAAAAAAAATGCTGGCTTACTATAGCAATCTATTACCACTGTTTGGGATTGTATATTAATAAGAAAAAGTATGGTGAACCTATAGCAATCCTCAAGTCATTTTTGAATACATATTTAACATCTACGTCTAGTGATGCACTAGCCGGGTTAAAAAGCTCTTGTGTGGAGTTGCTCAATGCCATAGTCAAAGACAACGATTTTGTTTACCATGAAACTGTAAAAGATATTGATTACAAAACACAACTGGGAACAAAATTAACACCTATGAATAGCAACAAGTTTATAAAACTAGATGATAATTTGAAGCAGTTTGCAGAAGACGTTGAACTTAATAAAAAAATATCCAATGGGTTTAAACATATAATAAATCTAGAAACCTTAGAGTTAGAGTCCATATTTACAGCTAAAAGAGATGGAATTGTTAATGAAATTACTGAGAGCATTTTAACTGCAAACACAGAGGCTACAACTTTGAACACTTACAACGAATTTTTGCTTGAAGATAATGATAGTTCAAGTGAAGATACAAATCTAAAGAAGTATCATGATTATGTTGTGAACTCAAGCTTTGCCGATGTGGGACAAGTGAAAAAACAAGTTGAATTCTTGAGAAACAAAGCATTAAAGGCAACAGCCGACGCACAAACTGAAAACCAGCTTGCTCTTAAGGAATCATTAAACAATGCAATTGAAAATGATAAGAAGTTGTTTGAAAACATTGAAGAATATAAAAATGAGCTAGACTTGATGAAAAATTATGATAATCTTGTCAAAGTTTATGACAGGATTAAATCATCAAGTAAGATTGCAAATGAAAACAGTTTACTTGATCTAGATGATCCAAAGAAGGAATTACAACTTGCATTAAAAAATAATCTAAGATCTCTAAGTGACATTAAGATGCAAAGAAACGAAATCATGAAAAGAATAAAAAGAACCTCAGATAATAATGATAATGAAGAGGAAGAGATAAAGGAGCATAATGATGTTATAAATATAATTTTAACTAATAAACACTTGGATAAGGGTGAGTTAGCCTTAAAGTTTGACAATTACTTGAATGAGAAGTTTGGAATGTACCGAGAGAAACTAAACAGTCTGAGTGAACAGCAGAAAATGTTATCTGAGCAGGTGGAAATCATTACAGTCAAAATTTCACAACATCACAGCTCCACTGATAACACTGAACTGGAGAGATTTACAGGTAAGTTGAAAGACGCTATTATGAGTTTCAAGACTTTTGAAAAGAACTGTCAAGAGTGCACAAATTACTACACATCATTGTTTGATATTTTGCCACAACATTTTTAAGTAGTTACATATGTTTATTTTTAATTTTTGTAGTCCGTATATACAGATAGTAGTTAATGTGATAAATTACAACTCAGATAAAATTTACTTCTGAAACTTTTAAATAGATATCTTCTACAGAATCCACTTTTAAAATAAGACTTCTGCCAGTTTCTAAACGGAATTTTTTGTTACCTTTCTTTTTTTTATTGGTGACATCATTAGCTTTTGAATCAGTGTCTTGTTTTTTAACCGCTTTTGACTTGGAAGCTTTTCTTTTAATCAAGAATTCAAATCTACTTTCTTCTCCCCAAGTTTTTAGTTTTTTATCAAAGTATTTTAAAAAATTATTTTTGTTATAGAATTCTTCTAAATCCTTAGTATTCATGTTTTTCATCTCAAATTTGTAGTCAAGATCTGCAAATGGAAAATCAGACAAGCTGTTTATTTGATCAACAATCATCATTTGAAAATCGGGCCTTGTAGGGTGCTTTATTGTCTGTGTTTTCACCACAGTCGATTTATATAGGTTTATAAGTTTGGAATTGTAATGATTAAAATTGTGATTTTTATAAAGTGTATCCAGAGTATTTGACAAAGGTATCTCTCCTTGTTCTAGTTTAAACAAATCTGTTTTGTTTAAATCGACAGTAGCTACACTTCTGATATCTTCTAAATAGCAATTGGTGTCACGAATATAGTTATAGCTGATAAGTTTTTTTATGATCCTATATTTTAGCAAGTTTATTAATTTATGAAAAAGACTTTGTTCACAGCTGTTAGCGGTTTCAACAATAGATTTTCTAGTCTGTTCAGAGAAAAAACTCGTTGTTACACTATTGGATGTTCTTTTAAAGTTCTCAAGCTTCCACCAATTAAATTCAACTAAAAACCCACATCTTTTAAGTGTTGAGTAGATCCTGTAATCATGCAACCTGGGAAGAACTGTATTGTAGAAGTTTTCAATCGACACTATTTCATTGTTTCTACATTGATTTCTGATAATTATAGGGGTAAACCTTTCAAGATTATATAAAAGCTCAAAATTATTAAGTTCATGTAATTCTGTATTGATACTTTTTCCGTTATTGAATTTAATAAATCCACCTTTGTTAATACCAGATAATAAACCGATTTTCTCATTTTCATAGTAAAGAATCTCATGTGCTGATTTTATATTATTTATCATATATGTTTGACTTTTAAGAAGAGCGTAAAGTTTGTTAAAAGTATTTTCAGTTTCCAAATAATCAAAAAAATTAGTGCTGTTGTTATTCTTTCTATTCATTTGATCTTTAATC
The DNA here is from genome assembly GCA_030573515.1 of Hanseniaspora jakobsenii. Lineage (NCBI taxonomy): Eukaryota > Fungi > Ascomycota > Saccharomycetes > Saccharomycodales > Saccharomycodaceae > Hanseniaspora > Hanseniaspora jakobsenii. The sequence goes on from JAJMDK010000002.1 coordinate 47,311, forward strand.
ATACGATCTATAACTTCTTGATCTATTTTGAGTCTATCCTCATAGTCGTCATCATCACCATTACTTGTATTATTGCTATTTGAGTTTCTATCTTTTTTCATCGGCTCCATGTGCTTGCTTAGAGCAATATGTATCTTTGGTATGATTTTGGCTTATTCAATTATATTTTTTAATAATACCACTTCTTGATTCATCATAACTGCTATCGATAATGATATAAAATAAATGTAGACGTTAACGTTAAAGAAATATTTTTAAATTTCAGATGAAGGATATTAGCCTAGTGAAAAAGAAAACGTTTAACTATAAAAAAAAAACAGTCGACACGTGAAATAAATTTCTATTTTTAAAAAATACCTAAAGTCATGTGCCAGAGCACGTGAGTTAATTTTATTGACAAAAATACAAAAAAAAATTGTAAGTTCCACTAATGCTAAAAAAAACAAAAAACAAAAACAAAAAAAAACAATTCTGTTTTTGAAGTTATACTATACAAAAATTTTCAACTGTGCATTTTTTTAAAAAGAAGTAAATAAATAAAAAAAGGTAAAAATAGTAACTAAGAACACAATAAAAGGTCATCATTGATACTATTAATCCCATAGTAAACCTTAATTACATTGATCAAGTAAAGACAAAACAAATATCATCTGATTAAAAAAAAAGCAACAAAGAAATAAAAAAACAACCGTTAATCATTTACTATTAACTTGTATATCAGTTCTTTAATAGAAAACCTTGTTAAGAAAAACCATTGATAAGAATTTTTTATAGATCAATTCTTGTCTTCGGAATTAGATTTTTAAACATTTCTTCACATATATTTACAAGAAGAAAACATATACAGATATATTTATTTTACATTAGAAGATGTTAGAAGATTGGAACGATGTTGAAGATTTCGACGAGCAGATAAATAGAAAGATAGTCTCATCTGGTTTGTTTGATTGTTTTTTCAGTGAGATAAGCTCATCTCTTTTAATAAACTTATATGATCTAAAACCGATGAACTCCAGTAATACTTCTGAGTCAAACACGCTTAAGCTCTTGTACAAAGGAAATCAAATTAAAAGAAATATTGATGATTTAAATACGTGTCCAATATTCTTAATGGCCATAAATCTATTTTATAACTACCATCTACTTGACGAGGAGACGGATATACTGAAGGATATTAATATTAGCATTGCAAATATTAATGAATATAGAAATACAGATACAGCAACATCTTTTTACAAAATTGCTAGTAACGATTCCTGCAGATTGTCATTTAATTTAAGAAAAAATGATATAAGACCAGACGAAATCATCTTCCCTTGGATAAGCATAATAAAGGAGGAGCAAATGAGTGGCAAAAGAGTCTTAGACTATCAAGAGGAACAGATTATTAATTTATTGTTCTATTTCAGTGAAACACTGTTACAAGATTTAATTTATTTGAAACTATTAAGCAATTACCAAAGAAACGCCAATGCAACTGCAAAGAACAAAGGCTTGAACCCTGTTAATAATTATGGACTTGATTACTTTTTACAATTATTTGAAAGTTTTTATGAAAACGAATTTATAGAAAATTTACTATCGATAAATGAAGAGACATTTGATTCCTCCCTGCAACCAATGGAAAGCATTGACTTTGATACCACGAAAACAAAGTCAAAACGTGATTCTACTGTTCTTTCCTCAACTTCAGTTTCCAACAGAGGAGAAACTTCTGATATAAACAGGGGTATTCACGAAAGAAAAGATGATGAACACAACATCAATAATTCTACAGATAAACCAGATGGTGAAATTCCAAGTCAAGATCAAGTGGTTTTACTTCTTTCTCAAATGCAACGTATTTTTGATGAGGTATCAATAATAAAGGAAACCATGGCTCAAGAGTTCCAAAATATTAAATTCCAATATGGTCTTCAGCAGCAACATTTAATCAGACTTGAGCAACAGATACAAATGCATGCATCGGCTATCAACAATAGCGCTAACAACCAGCAAGTAGTCCCCTTATCTGCTACATTTTCTGCCAACCCTAAGTTTTCACCATTTGTAAACAATTCACCATCAATTAGCCATATTCTTTCTGTAAACCCTAACGCTAATCCTACCATGCAACTTCTTAAAAGCGCAACTCAAAATAAACAAAACAATCTTCAGCATAGAACGTCCATCAACTCACCAGGAGGACTAACGCTGTTGAGCAAAATAGCAAGTCCACAACCTCCAATCATGACCCATAATCTTAATGAGAAATTGCCACCACTAAATGATTCAATAAAGATGCAACCCACTTTTTCTGAAATTATATCAGATTTATCAAACCAAACTCCAAACACTCAATCCAACATGGTGAAGCCAAGTTCCCCTAATAAGGATATTGAAGATGAGTTTAATAATAACGAAATGAAAAACCACGGCGCTATTGAAGAGGGCGAGGAAGCATCGTCAATAGTGGACCACGATGTAATGAGCAGCAGTTCCAAGCGAAGAAAACTTAATAGTGATATCAAAGATAAAAATTCTGCCATGAATGGGAAATCAGAAAAACAGTCTATGCAGATGGATATAAACTCATTGATTCAGCTTGAAAACATGAGGGAACAAAACAAAATGTTGTCTATTCAATCACCATTAAGTACAGGAGCCACTGGAAATGGGTTAGTAGTAAGAAATGGATCTAAACTTGATTCCACCAAGGGCGAGTTAGGAGAAATACCGACATCAGAGAATAACATAAAGTCAAATGGCGTAAATGTATCTAGAGGAATGACTAATAACAATACCGCAACTGCAGTTACGGGGTCTTTTATTGAAAACGATCAAATTGATATGGTGGGTGATGATGCCCAAAAAAAGAAACAGGCACCTACAAAGGCTCACTCAAATGTAGGAATAAAGTATAAAATCTATAGAGGTCACAAGACAATTTTTGATGTTTGTGAGGAATGGTACTATGGATTACCTAAAACCAAAGTATTTCCGCAATCTGAAATGAAGGGAGATGGCGATGAATCAAATGACACTCAATACACACATAGTTTATCGTTAACACACAATTTTGGTGATAATAAAGAGCTTTTCATGGTTGTTAAGAAGGGAATGAATGATGAACAAATTGAAGAAATAAAAAACAGATTGAAACGAGGACTTGACATTGACAGACTCACATCAATTCAAAGATTGATTCAGTTGTACGGGTGGAGAAAATGGAAGGTCACAGGTGATTCCCATTTCTTTCCAAAGAGAAGAGTAGTCATTGATTACATTGAGGACGAAGCTAATGAGGGATATAAGAATGGAAGATTTAATGTTCATATAGATCCATCTGAAGATAGTAAAAAATGTGTCATATGGGATTTGGAACAGTTTAGAATTTTGAATGAACTGTCTTTAAACAACATATCTGTTTTATTAAAAAATGTGAAAAAACTAAAGTCTAAAAGAATAATGGACGGTATCAAAAAAGAAGAGGAAGGTAGTGTTAGCGTTGGTGCTGAGGAGTATTCAACCCTTAGAAGGGAGCTTTTCGGAAGTGATAATGCAGAGTCATTTTCTATATACTCCCTGTACGAATCAGATCCACTAGCAATAACAAACCATAAAGATACAGAAACAGAAATTGTCATGGCTGTAGACAATTACAAACCTATAAGAAAAATAAACGATGTATTTATTGAGAAATTCTGTAAGATACATCTATTCTGTAAAACAAAAGAGAATAACAACATTTAATAATAATAAACTAATCAATATCTTGTATATACAATGTTAAGACATTTATCAGCCAAAGTAGTTATTTATATATATTCAATAATTAATTAAACAATATTACATAAATAAAGACCAAAACAATTGATACTTTATTCAATCGAGTTGATTGAAAGATGTTTGAAATGGATTAAAGAATTAGAAAAATAATTGCATCTTTTGAAATGTATTCTACAAGTCACGTTTATAGCACGTGATAGATATAATAAAACTAGAAACTTTTTAAAAATAAACTGTAAGTCAACACAACTAAAAAAAATTTTATTATTATTATTTTTATTTTTAAAGAAAAATGGTTTAAAATTCAAGAACAACTTAAAATTTTTAAACTGCTATAGTTGTAAATAACTGATCTTTTTGATAATCAGTAGTTCATTACTGTTTACAAGGGTATAAATTTCCTGATTTGTATGTATCATTTCAAAGTTTAATAATCAAACAGAAATAGAAAGAACGAAAACCAGTGCGATTATATATATACACATAGATATATAGATATATAAGTACATAAAGTGTAATTTTAGAATTATAGTGAATAATCATCTAAAAACAACGAAATCAATAAAACGGTTCTTTTTTTAACAAGCGAACAAACTTTAATCAAAGTAAAAAAAACATTGTGAATAAAAACTTTTGCTTAAGAAATTTGTTGGCTATCACTAGATTACAATTATAAACCAAAAACATTATTTTATAGAAATATTGAAGTAAAAAAAAATAATATATAAGTAAAACATAATTAATAAATAATGGCTACTCCAAAAGTCAAAACCGAAGAGGGTGTACCAAAACCAAAAACTACTGCTGAGAAAGCCACCACCTCTACAGTAACAACAAACAACAAAACTGCAGTTGCTGGAGCAAGTTCCACACAAACAGGCAAACCGGTATCTGCCGCTCCAGCTAGCGCCAATAATGCCGTGAATGCAGCCAGTGTTAATGGTGGAAGCAATAAGAAACAACAGCAACAAGTCAAACAGTCAGATTTGAATAAAGCAGTTCTGGAATATTTGGCCAAAAAAGGATACAGTCAAACGGAGCAAATATTTAGGGTCGAATCCTCAAGAACAATACTAACACAGGAGGCTGAAAGGATTATCAGAAATAGCACTGGAAAGAGAGACTATTGGGGTAATTTGGTTAAGAGATCATTCACCATTGAGGATTATGAGTTTGTGTTTGAGAAATTCAATGCCTTTGTCAAGAATTCTATTTTTCTTTACAAGGATGAGTTGGAGAGATTGATTTTCCCTATTTATGTCTACGTTTTTATTAAGATCTTCAAACTGGAAAACAAGGATGCTACAAATAAGTTATTGAGCGATAAAAGTATAGAGTTTCTACAGAAATATGAAGATGAAAGATTTGTTCTATCATTTGACAAAAAACAAGTCATTATGAAGTTGATTAAGGATGTTAAAGTTGAGGAGAATGATGTAAGTTTAGATAACTCTGAAAAGAAGGATTTAGCTGATGATGCTAATGATGATAAAACTACTAACAAAAGTGAAAGTAAAAAAGAATCAGACAACAACTCCAACTCTGCTGCAAATGGCGGTGATAGTAAAGACAGCAAAGATAGTGATAAAAATCAAGATAGTAAACAAAAAGAAAGTAAGACAGGTGGTATTTCGTTTAAACAAGTGTTTGAAAAGAGTAGTATTTTGAACAAATACAAAACCAATAAGTATCAAGTTCATATGACCCAAGCAGGAATGTCCATTGCATTATATTATTTGATAGACTTGATGTCTGGAAGGGCTGAAAACAATATGGGTCTGTTGATATTATCTATAATCAATGAGTCTATTGATGCTGTAATTGTGAGCAAGGAGGAGTTAGAAGAGGCAAAGAATGAAGACAAATTGTTAATTTCATCTGAAGATTTAGCTGAAAAGGAGTTTTTAAGACAAAATGATGAGATTAATCGTAGTGATGTCAAATTAACTCAAGATCCATTAACACCATTGTTCAAAAAGGAAATAGAGTTTGAGTTGAAAAATGATCAAGAGTTGTTGAAGATATTTTTAGAGGAGATGAAAAGAATAGAGGAGGATCATCAGCAAGAAATAAAAGAGCTTGAGGCCAAGGACTCTGAAGGGCAGAAGAAAAAGGATAGCAATGAAGAGAATTCCAAATTAAATAAGTTGCTTTCTTTACCTCTTCCGGCCAAATCTTCCAATGATTTGAGAAACCAAATTGAAAAGATTATCAATTTGAGATCTCAGTTGTCTATAAAAAAGACAGCAGCCATAAGTTCGTCGAACAACTCATCAAATGGAGGAACAGGAAATGCAGATGGGATCACGATACCCACGCCTTCCATATGTTTCTATACACTGCAAAATACCAATGACAATGTAACTTGTTTGAAGATTTCCCCTGACTGTAAGTTCATAGCCACTGGGGACACTCTATCTCAGATCACCGTTTATCAATTGGACCCTACAGAAGCTATGGCCAGAAGCGAGTCTATGAATTTGAACAAAGCAAATTTCCTAAACAACAGTGTAACTTTAACTGGTCATTCAGGACCGGTATACTCCATAGATTTCACCCCCTGTGGGAGATATTTGATATCGAGTTCTTATGATGGAAGTATCAAGATATGGTCTTTAGAAATGGGTGGTGTGCCATTAGTCAATTATAAATCTCACAATGGGCCTGTGACATGTTTATCAATAAATCCAGAGGGATTTTATTTTGCCACAGGTGGAATGGACCAAACAGTCAGAGTGTGGTCATTTGACCATATATATTCCCTAAGGTTATTGGTGGGACATGCTTCAGATATAACTAGTGTTATTTGGCATCCGAATGGTAAATATGTGATATCTGGGTCCATGGACAAGACAGTAAGAATGTGGGATATAAATGATGGGAGCTGTGTAAGAATATTCATCAATAACAATATAATCACCGCTGGAGTAACAAGCTTGAAGTGTAGCAATGATGGAAAGAATTTGATAATAGGATGTGAGGATGGAAGTTTATCAATGTGGGATATAAAGACATGCAAAAACTTAAAGCAAATGCAAGGACATGGAAAGGGAGCCATTTACAGTATGGAACTAGATTACAATGACGAGCTTTTGATGTCTTCAGGGGCTGATAATTCCATAAGAGTTTGGGATTTGAAGAAAAATACGTTATTAGATTTAGATTATTTACAAAGACTTAAAATCAACACAGAGAACAACGGATTAACCACAGGGTCATCCAATTCTGGTCTTCATTCAGGAAACAATACCAATAATGGCAGTAATAGTTCAAACAATAATGATACTACCGGAAACAACAATAACAGTAAAAATACCAATGGAAATGATAGCAATGGTAATAGTAATGGTACTAAAAAGGATGCTGAACTTATCAATGATATTAGCAGCAAAACTACAATTAGAATAAACGATGCAGAAGAGTCCTTAGAGCAGGATTTGAATTTGTATGGAAAGGCATATGTGATCAAGCCTAGTGAGGATTTGCTGACTACTTTCTATACAAAGGATTCGCCTGTTTTTGATGTTAGAAGTAAAACAGGCTCTAACTTATTCTTTGCAGCAGGTCCATATTTGAATAAATAATTTGTGAAAAAGAAGTTTATAAATAAGTATTGTTACATGAAGGGGTTTCTTTTTTTTTTTGTAATATGTATCTATATATATACTTGCATGATTGTTATACATACAGAAAAGGTTTATTTTGATTATTATTTCTTAATTTTAATTTTATTATAGAACAGGTTGTTTTATCTCCCAGCCTTGAAAGAATGCAATATTTTTTTTATCATAATTATTTTTTAATATTTTGTTTGTAAATCTATTCTTAATAGCAATGGCAATGGTTATTGATAAAATGGATATTATGGAGATGAATAGAATCAACTGATAATTGTAATGTTTATATGATAATAGCAAAATATTACCAATGTTATTACCATAATTGCCAATATTATTGTTGATGTAAGTGTATATGAAACCTAGTACTGTGAGAATGGTTATCAAATTCACAAGTTTAAACCATTTATATTTATTTCTTGATCTAGTATTCAAACTGTTATCAATAGTATCCCTTTGTGAATAATTTAAAGGTATTAATATCTGTAGAAGTATATTCAAGATCAAGTATATAAAAACATGTAATGATTTGTTGAATCTTGATGATAGTAATATAATATTGATTAATTGTAAATTTATGATAACAATCTCTTTACCTCTATTGCCTCTATCACGATTCCTAAAAGCCGTAATTTTCAAGATAATGATAATAATATTGAACCAAAATGATAGATTGATAATACTGTTGTTTGATGTTAGTTTGTTTAAATTCTTTATAATAGGAGATAATTGCAATATGATGATATAGATAATAAATGTATATTTCAAGTTTTTAATAATATTAGATATAATCAAGAATGATATTATTATAGTAATATACTGTAAGACTATGATTAGTATAAAGTTATTACCACCACCAGTAGTAGTAGTAATATTACTATTAGTATTATAAATACTATCATAGCTATAATAGTAGTACATTATGATATAAGGTATAATAATATTATTATTTATTATAACATTAATAATAATGTTATTGATTATATACTTTATAGATAATGATACAGATTCATTATTACTATTATTATTATCATATGTAGGTAATACATATTGTAACCAATCCTTTATAAAGTTTTCATTGTTATATACATTATCATATTTATTCTTATTGTATAGTTTCTTTCTATTATTCTTAATCATTTATTATTAGTAGCATATATACATAATATGTAATAGTAGTAGTAGTTAAGGTAGTTTATATTGGTTTTACTTAATAGGTATTGATTTATTATATTTTGGTTGATTGATATATGTATATAGGATTATGATTATATAAGATAGAGAATATATACAATATGTAACTATTAATATATATTATAATACTGGTAAGAATATAATATGATTATAATCACGTGTACATCACATTCTTTTTTTTAAACTGCTATCACTATTACTATATACATGTATGTCATGTGACTAATATATAAGTCATGTGATTAATATAATAAATATGTATATTTCACGTGATACACTTATATACATACATCTATATCTTTTTAAGTATTTAAATATAATTATAAAGTAACTTAACATTAGAAATTTAGAATATCATTATCAACAATGTTCCACTAATATAAAAAATAAAAAATAACATGATGATGATTATTTTATTATTATTATTATTTAATACGTGTTAATAGTAATATACTATATATATAAGATATATAGTAAGAAGAACAATTAACACAGTTAATATATACAATTAATATAAAATATATAAAAATTTTTTTATATATATTATGATGTATTATCTATTAACACTAATATCATAGATTAACACACACACACACACACCTTTATATACACCTCTTATATACACTTGAAAGACAATTAATAATTATATATAAAAAATTTTTATTATTAAATATATAAAGCTAATTCTAATTATATCTTTAAAAACAACTACATCTCTAAATAAAGGTAACCAAGGAATATATATATAGTTATTTATATATCTAAAACTTACAAAACCAAAACAAATTAATAATAACAACATAAACAATGTCTTCTTTTAAAGAAACTACTGATTTACCATCCTACAAGACTTTAGAAGAGTTATTCACTTCTAAGGGAGGTGACAACTTTGATGTCAAGGCCTTATTTGAAAAGGACCCAAAGAGATTCGATGAATTCTCCAAGACCTTCAAGAACTACGACAACTCTGAAATCTTATTTGACTTCTCCAAGAACTTAATTGACAGCGATATCTTAGCTCAATTATTCCAACTTTACAAGGAAGCCAATGTTGATGCTTTAAAGAAGGAAATGTTCAACGGTGAACACATCAACACCACTGAAGACAGAGCCGTTTACCATGTTGCTTTGAGAAACATCAAGGAAGCTGAAATGAAGGTTGACAACGTTAACGTTTCCCCTGAAGTTACCTCTGTTTTAAAGCACATGAAGGAATACTCTGATGACGTTAGATCTGGTAAGTTAACCGGTTACACCGGTAAGGCCTTCACCGATGTTGTCAACATTGGTATTGGTGGTTCTGATTTGGGTCCAGTCATGGTTACTGAAGCCTTGAAGCACTACGCTGATGACTCCAAATTAAGAGTCCACTTTGTTTCCAACATTGATGGTACCCACATGGTTGAAGCCTTAAAGGGTTTAAACGCTGAAACTACTTTGTTCTTAGTCGCCTCAAAGACCTTCACCACTCTAGAAACCATCACCAATGCCACCACCGCTAAGGAATGGTTCATCAAGAACACCAACGACAGCTCCGCTGTTGCCAAGCACTTTGCCGCTTTGTCCACCAACGCCGAAGAAGTCGCCAAGTTTGGTATTGACACCAAGAACATGTTTGGATTTGAAAACTGGGTTGGTGGTAGATACTCTGTTTGGTCTGCTATTGGTTTATCCATTTGTTTGTACATTGGTTACGATAAGTTTGAGGAATTCTTAAAGGGTGCTGAAGCCATGGATGAACATTTCTTAAACACCCCTGTTGAAAACAACATCCCTGCCATTGGTGCCTTATTAGCCGTTTGGTACAACAACTTCCACAAGGCTGAAACCCACTTGGTTGTTCCATTTGACCAATACTTGCACAGATTCCCAGCTTACTTGCAACAATTATCCATGGAATCTAACGGTAAATCTGTCACCAGAGCCAACACCTTCACCAAATACTCCACCGGTTCCATCTTATTCGGTGAACCAGCCACTAACGCCCAACACTCCTTCTTCCAATTGGTCCACCAAGGTACCAGATTAATCCCAAGTGACTTCATCATGGCTGCCAACTCCCACAACCCAATCCACGACAACTTACACCAAAGATTATTGGCCTCCAACTTCTTGGCCCAATCTGAAGCTTTGTTAACCGGTAAGGGTCCTGAACAATTAAAGGCTGAAAACTGTCCAGAAGATTTAATCAACCACAAGACCTTCTCTGGTAACAGACCAACCACTTCTATCTTAGCTGAAAAGATCACTCCTGCTGCTTTAGGTTCCTTGATTGTTTACTACGAACACTTGACCTTTGTTGAAGGTGCCATTTGGAACATCAACTCCTTTGACCAATGGGGTGTTGAATTAGGTAAGGTCTTAGCCAAGAAGGTTTTGAAGGACTTGGAAAACGAAAAGTTACAAGAACACGACTCATCCACCATTGGTTTGATCAATGCCTTCAAGAAGTGGAACCATTAAAGCGAATTTATAAATGAAATTAAAAGAGAATTTAATTTAATTTTAAATAGCTAAATGATATAACAAAAAGAAATAATAATAATAAAAATAAAAAAAAAAGAGAGAATTCTTGATTGGTGATATATTGATAATAACATTGAAGTATGAAGTATAGATTTGATTGAACATGTTATTTTATTAATCACAATAAACATAAATAAATAAATGTAAGAAAATGTTAAACTCTATGCAACATTTATAACTGGTTTTTTTATATATATTTTAACTTTTTCAAGTTTATTTTTTAATATAATGAGTTTTATGAAACAATACAAATAATAATTATTATTACTTAATTTTTAAATATCTACATAAACATGTAATATAGAGTAAAGTTCTTATATATAATTTGTTGTTTCTTGTTTTGTCTTTTTTTTATTTATTATTATTTTTATTATTAATTATTACTAGACCTTTTATTTTTTTTTTAAATAATAAATAACAGGTATATATGTACACAATACAAAAGTAATCACATAGAGCTCATCTTAATTTGTTGTTCAAAAAACTGGATCTTTTCAGATATCTTTGCATTAGTACTGATGACTCTATTATCATTATTCTTTTTTTTCTTCTTCTTTTTATTTTTTGTTTCAATATTTATCTCCTCCTTTGGTTCATCACTTGTATTCATACCAACATTATCAATCCTATTGTTTTTATCATCATCTATATTGCAATCAACAGACTCATCACAGATATAATTATCATCACTATATTTCATCATCTCCACTATAGGGGTGACTTTCCTGGATGGGGCGGGTGTTGATGAGGATGAGGATAAACCACCATTACACGCTGCACCATTCATAATCACTGATACATTGATTTCATTGATATCATCATCGATATGATCACCATTTATTCTTTCTTTATTTTCTTTCTGTAGATCATCATTACAGACATCAGTGATGGTGTTGGTGTATACAGATTTGGAATTCTTTGAGATCAAAAGTTGATCTCCTAGACCATTCCATAGTGAGTTTTGATAGAGTGTTGGAGCAGAAGAATTTGAAGTATATCTGTCACTGCTAGCATCGCTGTTGTTTTCAATGTCGTTTGAAAGTCGTATAAAGACATCGTTTATTTCAGTTATTTTTTTTATATCTTCTTGTTCTTGTTTCAAATCTGTGGAATTAATCTCTTCTTTCTCTGTTTTTTCTATCGTGGAGTTCAAATTCACACAATTGACAATATCTTCATTTTCTATTTTTGCCTTCTCTTTAATATCCGTCATACCAATGTCCTTGTCTACATTCCTTTCAAATTCATCCAATATGGTATTTATTTCATTTTTATCATTATGATTAATATTATTACAATCAATGGTCTCATTTATATTTATATTCTCATTTATCTCCTTACATTGGTTATTTAACAAATTCACATCTGTGTTTGTATCAAGACTTTTTTGTTCTATATTGTTTATTTTCTGATTATAAGAAAGCAATTCCTCATGATTAGTATCAGCCACCCTTTCAGTTAGTTCTTCGTTTATAGATATCTCATACTTACATTGATCTGTTTCTTGATTTATATTTTCTTTACAGGAATCTATCTGTTGTAGATTAGGCAATGTATTAATATCTTTGTTCATTATGGTATTCAAATTAGATACATCAGTACATTCAATATTATTTTTTTTTATATTTAGATCATTTAAGGAGTTTAATTTTAAAGGGGAATAATGATGATTAACTCCTAGGTGTTTATTGAAAACTGTCATGTTGTTGTTATTTAATTTTGTAAATATTGAATCTAATATAACCAAACTACTGTCCACATGTTTATACTTATTAATTATTATAGCCATATCACACTCAATTTGAACCTCCCTGTTCAATTTAGATAATTCATATAGAGTGTTTATATCCAAATGACTCAGTATCTTTAATCGTAAACTCCTTGGAAGGTTTAAAAAGAGGAATTTGTTCCCAGTTACATTCAAAGAGGTTACATACTCTTCTTTTTCTTCTTCCTGTTGTTGTTGTTGTTTATTTATAACTGTTATATGTTTTTCATCCTTCTTCTCCTTCTTTTCTATGTTATTGTTACTTATATTATAATGTTCTAAGTTTATGGATTGATTTTCATCGTGACTCACTGATGATATATTATGTTCATCTCGTTGATAATTTTGCATTATTGAGTTGAATATGTTGGATAGGACTAAAAAAGTTCCTATTACTGCCAATGATTGTGACAAAATGAAAGTTTTTATTTTATTTTCTTATGATTAATTAATTAATTAAAATTGTTATTATTATTATTTAAAAATAAAATTGAAAATGATGTGGTTTATTTTATATCTATGTATATAAAGATATATAGAATATAAAAAAAGAAGTATATATATGTGTTTTTTTTGTTTAAATGATGGTTATATACTTAATACTTATTTTTAAAATATTGATTGATTAATTGTATTGATTTATCAAAAGTACTTCATAATAAATAAATAATATCTTTAATTATGATTGTTGATAAAGATCATTTATTTATTTATTTGTTAGTTTGTTTGTTCTTTTTCTTTCTCTCTTTTATTATTTATTCTTCCTATTAATTATAGCAAATAATTGTTTAATCATGTAGAAAAAGGGAAATTACATAGTAAACTTTTATATAATATAATATATATCTAGAAGTAGTCATGTGATAATATTACAATGTAAGTAACACGTGATAATAATATAAAATATTTAACACGTGATAATAATATAACTATTAAGTTACATGTGACTATTAATATAATTTATATAACACGTGATTATATATAAAAATTATAATATATCATATTATAAAAGTGTTTTTTTTTTCTTTTTAGTCATATATAATTTTAATTATTATTAGTAGACTTCTATTTATATAAATTCTATTATTACCAACAATTGATCCCATATAAATTTAAAGGATAATTATAACTTATTTATATATATGAATATAGTCATAAAGTTATAAACGTAGATAATTAATACTTAATAATTAGATATATACTCACTGTATTCAATACATTATATCATTACTGATAGTACTTGTTAAAAGAATATATATATAACTAAATATAACCAAGAATTGATGATAATTATATAAATATAGAAAAAGGAAAGAAAGAAAGAAGAAAGAATGAAATTTAAAATTCAATTAGCTTTTATATTAAGTATATTCCTTTCTTATTATACATCAGGGGCCACTAGTGATGGTTTCACTTGTAATGTTAGAAAGACAGGTGATAGTAATATTGTATATAGTTATAATATTCCTGATTTCTTAGTAAACGACTCCATTTGTGATTGTTGTGATTGTTCAGATGAATATTTATTTACCACCACTAATTTTAATAACAATATTGATAGTAATAATAATAACAATGTGTATATGAATTTTGATAGTAGAAACTACTGTGACGAACTATTAGAGGAGTATAATCAATTCTTAGATAAGGATTACTACCATGATTGTTTATTAAAGGGTAGACAAAAATTATATAACATTCTATTTGGAAATAGTGAGTTGAATGCTATAAACAATGAAATCAAAGAACTTAATGAAGTATTAAACAATGAATACAGTGAAATGACAGATTTGGAAGAACTGTATCATATTAGAGATATCATAAACAACTATTACAACACATGTGATAGCGATGAATCCCTTGGAGATGGTAGCAAACATACAGATATAGAGAATCTAAACAATATCAATCTATTCTTCAACAAAGAGCTACCTATAATTTTAACTAATGATAAAAGCAAAAAAAACTTTAACTTCTTGGTAAAGGAACAAGGTATCAACAATCTTAAAACTCTATTGAACAAATACAATGTAATCAAATTACTAGTGGCAATGAAGGAAGAGGCTTGTAAGACAGAGTTCAGTGAATATGATGTATTGATAAAGTTAGATGGTATTATTAAAAATTACGGAGACTATTATTTTAATGAGAATTCTATGTGGAACAAGTTGAAATCCATGATAAACGCACCATTGAATGAAAGGATATTGACTAAAATAAAAATCCAAGATCGTATAGACCTATTAGAAAGAAAGATTAAAAACTTCTATGAAAGTATAACTGATATTAAAGTTGAAATTGCAATAATGTATCTTTTCACAAGCAATACTGACAGTGAGATGAAGGAAAACATTGATGTTTTAAACACCTCATTAGAAGGGAAACGTGAAACTATTATTAATAAACTAGAGTCTGTCTTTGGAAAATACAAGTATGTGTTGAACAGTGATCAATCATTGTATCAAGTGTCTTTAGAGAATGGTGACAGCTACATGATTGGAACTATAGCAGATTTGAACTTTAAAAACAACTTTAAGGATACTATCAAAAATGTAATATGGAAAAGATTAATGAATTTGAAAGATTCCTACAATATTAAACACTTGCATAACGCCATACCCAGTGAGGATAACAAGATAATTCAAGATATAAGCAACATCAACAATGGTTTAGCCATGCAGTTTGTCAGTGGTGATCGATGTTGGAATGGTCCTAGAAGATCTGCTAATGTTAATTTCTACTGTTCAAGTGATCTCTTTACTGTGGTGAATGTTGTAGAATTAAGCAAATGCAAATATGAAATCGATGTAAACAGTATATTTGGTTGTATTTGATTGATATATATTTTTATGTATATATTTCTATCTCTAATAATCTTATTATTGTTATGTTTTATATAGAGTACTTTTATTGAAAATAACTATTTTTATATATTTATATAACGACCATTATATTATTGATCTTCTTTCATTTTTTTGTTTTATTTTGTCTTCATTAGAAATAATTCAATAGAGAATAATCTAGACTTATGTTTAAGAATATAGATTGTTCTAATTATTTTAAAACGGAAAGAAGGGGGGAAGGGATATATACATTAGTAATTAGTAAACCTATATTTTATATAGATATAGATATATATAATAAAGGATGTTTAATTAATGTATATTTTATATATAGTATTTAACTAAGTAGATATTATTGTCTCTATAAGTACTTTGAATTATTCTTAACATTGTTATCCTTTAAAACTTCATAAATCTCTGTGATTATTTATTGATTATTAATTAATAAATTATTTAATTAATTAATTATACGTATTTAATGTAGTTATAATAATAGTAATCATATTATGAGAAGTTTAAACTAAAATTATAAATTATGACTCTCTCTCTCTCTTATTCTCTAATACATATATGGAAAGTTTTTAAAAAAAAAAAAAATTTCTTTTTTTTTTTCTCTTTCTTTCTTAATGTATTATTATTACACTATTGGGGTTTAAAATTTTAAAAATAAAGTAATGATTTTAATATTATTATTAATTTATTATTATTATTGGAAAAAAGTGATTTTTTAAATATCAAGTTTTTATTAATTTTATTATTATTAAGTTGAATAAATTCATAATGTACTAATAATATAATACATCTACTAGATTATTGTCTACATTTAACAACAGATAAACTATCTAATAATATATATATATTTAATACCTTTTTTTTTTCCATTATAAAGATATAGGAAAAGATATATTTAGTTTAATAGTTGTTAAAGATAAGACTCTGATACAACAACGATTTTTAAGAGAAATTTTAATAAAATATAATTAAAACGTTTAATTCTTTAAGTCTAAATATATATTTCATAAGAAAAAGTAAAAGATATCTATCAATAATCTTGATACTTATAGATTATATATAATTATATAACAAAATAAGTAAGGAAATCAACAATTAAAAACCAAAAATAACTTCAAATTAAAGAAATAAAAAGGAGGTAAAACAACTCAAGAAACTATTAAATATTAATCAATTTAACTCTTCCTATTTAACAAAAGATCAAAAACCAAAATAACACAATCATCTATATAAAGATATGTCAATAAACTATAATCGAAGAAATTCCAAATCTAAAAACTTTAATGCCTTCTCCAATACATCTAACAGTGCTGTTGCACATAGGCCCAGAAGGTTTTCATTATTGTATTCATCATCAGATGACGATGATGATGAGTATTCAAACACCCCTAACAATAATTTAGATGAAATGACACCTTTTTCTTCTCTAAAACAAAGGCGTAAATCTAAATCAATTATCAAAGGAAACAACAACAACAAAGATAGACCAGATACTCAAAAGATGAAGATTTTAGCTATGAAAAATAAACTGAAGCTTTTACAAAACAATGCCATTAATGATTCATCTATAAACAACAGCAATAACAATATCAATAACATCAATAGTAACAACAACAACGGGAACAGTATAAACAATTCAAATATTAATAATCGTAGAAGGAAAAATCTCACTACAGCTTTATCACCATCCTCATCAGATTCAGCCTATTCATCCCCTTCATACTCAGACATAGACTCTGATGATGCTGATAGTAACAAAACACTTTTAACCTCTAGCATCAACAACAATAACAACAACACAAGCAATAGTAACAACAAAAGGGAGATTTTATCCAAATCTAAATATAAACATGAAAATAAAAAAAATAAACTCATAAAGACACTCTCTGATTTATCAGACTCACAGTCCAGCTCAGATATATCTTCCTCTTCTTCCTCCTCTTCCTCTTCTTCTGAACCTTCATCTCCGCGTAGTTCTAAGGGCAATAATAGAATATTCAATAGTAACGCAAACAAGGACAGTATCAATACCCTTAAGGAAAACAATCAAGAACAGATTGATGGAACAAATGAGTTAAAACTAATAAATTTGAAAAACTCAAATTCTTCTCACCTTGATAAAGGCGGTAATATGGATGACAAAAACAAAGATGTCGATAGTGAAAGTGATATCAATGAAGATGCCCTTCTCCAGGCTATTTCATCATCTGAATCAAACTTAGAAGTTCAAGAACAAAAAGAACTGATGGAGATTAACGATGCAGAGTTTGATGAAGAGTCGCTTTCATTGGAGCTTGATGAGGACGATCTTGAAGAAAATATGGATATTGATGATGTGTTAAATGATGAAGATATAGTCTTTGACAGTGACTCACTCAATGGTGATGTATCAAGCAATAATAATAATAATATTGATAGCTCATTGAAATTGAATAAAAACCACAAATTTACTGAAAATAGAAAAAATGAAAAACAAGATAATAATAATGAAAATGAAGATGACGATGAGGACGATGATGGCATGCTGATGAATATCACTAAATCTTCCAAACCTTTAAAAAATCTAAATCAAAACTCATCAGAGTTATTCATACCTGCAATTGATGATGATGACGAGGATGATGATGATGATGAAAATTTGAATATGATTGATTTAGCATTGGATATGAATGATAGCTACACCAACTCCAAAGGATATCATGCCGATAAGGATGAAGATGAGGAAGACTATGACGAGCTCTTATTAGAAGCTGCCCTTTTGACTGACTCTGAAAACAATCAAGGTCATTTGATCAATGATTCCATAAGCAATAACGGTGATTCACTCTCTGTCAATGGCTCTCAGGAGAATGTCTTTATCAATGTGGATGATTTAGATCCACAGAGTTTCTACTTTGACGATAACATGAATGACGGCGAATTAGACGACAGCCCTAGTCATGACAAAGATGTAGATTACATAAACCGCAAGCAAGAAAACTCCAATGATGATGACGATGATGATGATGAGGACGACGATGAATATAGACACTCAGATAGAGTCTTTTCCTTTCAAGATGAAGAAAGCACAGATGAAGATGAAGAGTTGCCTGAAATCAGTAACAAAATCAAAACACGTGCCAGAAGCGTGCATATGACACAGGAGCCTATACATGGTAAGTCATTGCCGAAACTAAATTCATGGAAAACAGACACCAGAAAACCATATGTGATTATTGATGGTTTATCAACGAAATCCTTGTATTCTATAGTTATTGAAAATGAAAATCCTATTGATGATGATGATGATGACGACGACGACAATGATGACTCTGTTATTGCCGGTGTGAATTCCAACATGAACAATTTGTTGACCCCTGCTATTAAGAAATTCAACAATAATGATCATTTCAACACTAAAATCTTTGAAGGGAGAGCAAACATAAATCAAAAGCTTTTACAAGAAGCTTCCTCAGTGGATGTCACTCCAAAAATCAAGCAAAACAACGATCCATTTTTGGATGGTCCTAACAAATCTGATTCTAGCGCTACTTCTACAGACACAAATGATGACCAACCCTTGTCGGAGAGACCTGTTTTGACGGTTAAGAAACCAGAAACATTGGAAGAAATGAATGAAGGCGATAATAATGAACATGAATCTGCTGAAACAAATATCACGGAAGAATTGCAGATGATTATACATAAAGATATATCTCGTGGTTCAGGTATGGATGGAGAGGACGATGATGATGATGATGATTTATTCACCGCGAATGGGTTGAATGCATTGATTAACAATGATGTGATCATTGAAATTCCAGTGGGTGATGATGGGTCGAATGGAACTGCAATGACAAGAAAGGATTCAAACCAACAGATTTTATTGAGTAATGCACATAATTACAGGAAAAACTCGGCTTTGAATTTACTAAGAAGAAGAGGTAGTTTAATTGGACCAATTATTCACAACCATCAGTCCGGAAATAACAATACTAGTAATAACAATGAAAATGATGATAATGAAAATGGTGATGATGATGATGATGAAGAAAACAGGGGAAGTTTGCAAAACTCAGACTTTGTTTTGATTCAACAATTAACCAAGCATCAAGATGGAGATTTTGGAAACAGTATGAACAGACGAGGCAGTATGCTGATTTTGGAAGAGGCCAAGGAGAGCAACATGCGATACACTAAGTCAGGTATGTTCTCTGAGGCTGCAATCATGAACTTGGAAGAGTTTATTTATAACAGCCACAATAACGAAGCCGGTAATGAAAATAATGATCCAGACGTGGAATTCGGTATTGATGGTTTAACGTTTCAGTAATAGATTCTTTAATCTTTAAAATTTCAAAGTTTTTCTGAAAAATATGACCTGAAAAGTCATCTTATATTTTATATATATATATATTGTTTTTCTTTTTTATTTTTTTTTTAATGATTTTTTTTAAAAAAACGCACACTTTATTTATTAACTGTTTAAAACTAGTTTTATACTGAATGCAAGATTTTATATATTTTCAAATGCAAAAAGTTTAAATATAAATATATATTCCTTAAATGTTCATATAAACTATTTAAAGATACATTAATTATAAGAAATATATTTAATTAATTAATTAGTTATCTATCTATGAATTTATTTATTAATATGCTCATCGTGTTTTTAAAAATTTAGATGACTCTTTTTTTTTTTTTAAACAAACTCCAACCTCCACTTCCTGATGACTTTGAATGTTTTTTCTCATCAACTATATGAACATTATCCATACCTGAAGAAGAGTTAGTAAATATCTTTTCGTTGTTGTTGTTGTTGTTTTTATGATCCTTCTTCGAATGAGATACTTGTACCCCGTAGTTCTCATTACTAAACTTAACTATCTTTTGCATAAAACCACCACCGTTACTCTTTTTGGTTTTCTTCGCTTCTGTTGGCTGTACCCTTTGTGAGGTTGCAACATTTTCATCAGTTAAACCTACATTATTGCCCTTGTCTTGTTTATCAACAATTTTGGAAGTCTTTTTGTCCATACCTTTAGTATTATCAGCGGCAAAATCTCTAACAGAATATTTACTTTCAGTAGGTAACTTCATATGAAGATTTGGTGCAGTAAATGGTTCATTGTTTTCATGAGAACTAAAATGATTAGGATTTGGTTTGGTTGTCTTTGTATTTACTAGAATTTCTGATGGTTTTACATCAGTTTGTACAGGTATTTGAATCCTTTTATCTGGATATGTTTGAGATTTGGAGACTGGTTTTGGAGACAATTCCTCATAGTTTCTAGGTGATAAGATTTCCTCTTCATTGTCTGCAACATGGCATCCATCATCCAAGTTAGATGCTTCTTGTATGTTACTTTGTGGTAATGGCTCAGAAGTAGGAACTCTTGCCGATTCATTTGCTGCTTTACTGAATAGAACTGGTGATGCTACATCTAAGATATCGCCTGTTCCTTCCAAAGTATCTTTAGAATAACTGCGTCCTTTGTTTATTGCAGAACCAAAGTTAATGTTTTGAGGTTGCTTATGAGTGGAAGTGAACTGGGTTGTGTCCTTTTTCTCTAAGGTATTGTCTGACAATTGCTGATGTTCAATATCCTTGAAAATTCCCACTTCGCGATCTTCATCAATGTTCTCAAGGGCTTCTCTCAGCTCATTCTCACTTTGAACCACCTTCAATAAAGGAACGTCTTGCAACAGTGAACTATCAGGAACATTGAATTCATCCCCATCGCCGCCTAGAGGATCTGGAACATCGTTATACAGTTCTGTTATATCATTGCCGTTTCTGGTCTCGATTATCTCAGTGTTGTCGCTGTTCAATTTCTCTTTATAAGTTTCCTCATCAAAGACATCGTTTGATATTTTCTCTTCTTGTTCTTCATCTTCTTCTTGAACTTCTTTTTCTTGTTGATCTCTATCTTTCTCTACTTTTGTAAAAACGTTTTGTGGTTGTTGTTTTCTCTCTTTATCTTCTTCTAAAAATTTGTTTTTTACTTGGTATTCTCTTTCTTTATCCTCCTCCTTGACATCATCTTTATCTTTATGTTCACCTTCATCTTCAGTGTCAGTGTTACTGTCAATTCCATCACTTTCATCAAAGTTTTCACTTTCTTCAACATTATCCAAATAAACGGGAGATGATCCAGTTATCACTTCTCTCTTCACAGGTTTAGAAACTGCACCTTTGATAACTTGTTTTCCACCACTATTACTGGATTCTCGTTCGTCAATGATATTTTGAGAACCATCATTTTCAGAACTTTTAGACTCATTTAGTAAAGTTTTCTCCTTAGGAAAAACACTCCATGCAGTTTGGAAATTATCATGGTCATCATTGTTATAAAAATGTTTCTGATTTGCCTCCCTGGTCTCTAATACGCTGTTACTTTCATCCTCATCTGTCTCATCTTCCTCGGAATCTAGATCCATATTAAAGTCATCTTGTTCTTTAGGAATTGTTAAATCATCAAGTTTTTCCTCTTCCTCACTGCCATCTTTTTTAACAGTTGGATCAGTATAACTAACATCATGAGATTTTATATCTGGAGGGGTTGAACTTTTACTTGATAAAATTGGTTGATCCTGTGCTGAAGATGAGATAAAGTTGCTGTAGTTGTTTGAAACACCACTATTAGAAAAGAAGCTTTTTCTTTCAGAGACCGTTTCTGGATTATTTTGCATGTATAAACCAGGACTCTTGTTATACTCACTTACAAAAGTCGTGTCCTCTTCCTCCTCCTCATCTAAAACAGGCAATATCTCAATATCACTATCACTTCCTTCAGAGACCTCTGCTATAACCATTTGATCACCATGATCCACTTCATCACTAGTATTGTCTTCGATATCTAGCTGTTGAGAGTTATTGAAATCTTGAACGTTGTTATAGTCTATATTTTGGTTATCCCCGTCACTTTGAGCATTTTGAACAACTGGGATAGGTTTAATATTACTACTGTCAAATTTCTCTTCAGGTTCATAAGTGTCGTTAGATTTTACAATGTTTTCTGTCTTCACAGGCGCAACAATACTACTTTCAGAGGATTTAATGTCTTCAGCACCAATGTTGTATTCTTTGAAATGACCACCACTAGAGAACGTTCCCTTTTCGTCAGTAACTATGTTAGAAAATACCTTCTTTGTATTACCAGTGCTGTTTTGATCATTGGATGTTTCACCACTATGTCCAGGTGGATGGTACTGCGGCAAGTCCTGATGTGCAGATTTAGCTGAAGTACTTGAATTATCCTTGGACTTAGTTTTAAATATCTTTAAAAGACTAAATCTGCTACCTTTATTAGAAACTTTTCTGCCGCCAGTTGAGTGGGCTGTTGATGGTACACTTACTGGTTGTGAAAGGGCACTTACATTGTTAGTGCTTGCATTGTCATGGTCATGAGCATAAGAATGTTGGTCTGTGTTTTCATAGTTGGTTTCATTGGCAGGTACATGTACTGCAGACTCATGATTCATTTCAGGTAATGATTGTTGAGAAGTATTTTTTCCCATTCTATTATCTTCGGTGCTGCTATTCTTTCTTTTAAATGAGTTTAGTAAACTTTTTCCTGGGTTTCTAACATTTGAGAAGGATTCTCTTCTTGCTGGTTGTTGTTGTTGTTGGTGATGTTGAACTGGATCTGGATCTCTTAAGGATCTTTTCATAACATAATCCTTCTTAGTACCTGCATCTTCTAACAACACATCCTGACCTAAATTGCCTGTTTGTTTATTTAGCTTGTTTTTGAAAATACCTTGTGATTTCTTTTGTTTGGCAGCTTCTAAGGATGATGTTCTTTGAGGATCATTCATAACCTTTTCTCTAGCCACTTGCAGTGCTTTTGCATACATTTCAGCTTCAGTCATTCTTCCGTTGTTAAGAGTAGGTTGTTGTTGTTGTTGAATTAAATTTGAGGAGCCTTTTGAGTAATTTAACTTTTTATTATGCTCATAAGTGTCTTGAATATTCTGTTTTGATACTGCAGGTTTAGCTCTAAGTTTCCTTTGCTTGGCTGTTTTTGATTTGGGTTTAGGTTTTGGCTTTGAGAAATCGTTGTTTCCATTCTCTTTAGCAAAATTATCTATAGATGAAAACTGTTTAGATCCACTACTAAATTCCTTGAACTGGTTTACATGATCATTACGATCTTTTTTTCTGTTAGGAGATCCTATTATTGAGTTTGTTCTAGACCCAATCAAGGAGTTATTTCGTGAACCTCCCATGAAGGAGCTTGTTCTGCTATTGTGTCCATTAGAATTTTTTTGCAGTTTAACAATAACTGTTTTCAAACTACCATCAGGAAGGACAGTTTCAATAGTTTTTGTTACGGTTTCTTGGCCAGAAAATTCATCACGTTCTGTTACTGTTGTAGTAGTGGTGGTAGTAGTTGTAATACTATCATAACGGTCCATAGAGACATTATCAAAGTCTACAAACTCATCATCGTTTTCACCGTTGTAATCATTTTCTTGTTCATAATCAGAATGATTTGGTGAGTTATTATTGTCATAATTAGAAAAATCCTCATACTCTTCAAATTCCTGTTGATGATCAAAATGATGATTTTGACTAGTTATAGAGCTACTTCTGCTTACACTTGAGTAACCATTTGAACGGTGTTGTTCTCTAGGGGTTATATTATTATTGTTATTGGTATTTCTATGATGATTTTCTCTCTCTCTTGCTTGTGTTCTATTACTTGCAGTGTGAGATCTGTTTTTAATTTTATAGTTATTAATTCTTCTAGTCTGTGGGTAACTTGTGGTTGCGGTGTTGTTTGATGAAATTGCTCTAACATAGTCTCTTGCAGATTGAGTAGCATCATCAACATCATATCCATTAACATGAGACCCTTTGTAATGATAGTCGTATCTTGAAAGATCTGGAACTACTCTTGAACTAGAACTATTGCCAAATAAACCCATAATATATATATTTATTTTATTTTTTTTTTATATTTGTTAAAGATAGATTATTATTTTTATATAGTTACACTTACTTGTTAATTGGTTTTTTATATTCTTACAAATAGTTATTATTATTTATATGTTTAATAATAATGATTATTTAGCAATTAATAGAATGGTAATAACAAAAAGGATAATCCATATTATTCTACTTATTCTATATATATACACTAAGTAGTAGTATTATCAATTGTATTAAGTTGCTGTTTCTTTCTATATATATGATTATAACAAAATAATCTAATAATACTAACAATAATAATAAAAAAAATTAATTATTTGTTATTTGTTATTTAAGGGAAGAAGTCAAATTAATTAGAAAGAAAAAAAAAAGAGGGGGGTGGAGAGAAATGTGATTAGATAGGGAAATAACTAATTTACATTATAAATCATGTGATTTATACAAAAACTAACTAACTAAATAAATATTATTATCCCTACCGAAACTCTATAATACATACATAATTCATAGTTATAAAATATACACCTTAGAACTGATTATAATGATAATTATTATAAAAGATATATATATAAAGGGGGAAGAAAAGAAAAAGAGAGATCATAGTTTGGAAGTCAATACAGTATCATTTTCATTATTGTATACCAGTACTTCCTTATTTAAAAACCCAAACATTTAACAATATCACTCCAAACCTTACTTGGGTTTTGAGCTGCATCAATACCAGACCAAATACCCTTCTTCTTGTAGTAGTCTACAATAGGTTCAGTTTGTTGGTGGTAAGAGTGTAATCTCTTCTTCAAAGCATCAGCGTTATCATCAGATCTTTGAACTAAGGCCTCACCGGTGACATCATCAGTCATTTCCTTCTTTGGTGGGTTGAATAACTTATGGTAGGATCTACCAGAGGCTGGATGGACCAATCTACCGGTGATTCTAGCGACTAATAATTCATCATCCACTTTCAATTCAATGGCCCTTTGTAATGGCTTCTTCATTTCACCCAACATTTCATCTAACTTCTCAGCTTGGGGAATGGTTCTTGGGAAACCATCCAAAATGAATCCCTTAGTAGCACAGACTTTGTTTTCAGTCAATTCACTCTTGATCATGTTGACCATGATTTCATCAGAGACTAAACCACCTTGGTCCATGATCTTCTTGGCTGCAACACCCAACTCAGTTCCTTGTTTAACTTGGGATCTTAACATATCACCAGTGGATAAATGATAAGCACCGAACTTTTCAACTAAGTTTGGAGCTTGAGTACCCTTACCGGCACCTGGTGGTCCAATCAAAACCATTCTTAATTGTTCATTGCTAGAGTTATCAGAAGACATCTTGTATATATGTGTGTGTTTGTATATGTATTTAATTAAAAAATAGAAAATTTAACGATTTAAAGTCGTTTTTTATATATAGGTATATATTTTTTAAAAAATCTATGGTTATTTTCTATATTATATTCTTTCTCTCTCTATATAACATTACTAATATATGTATAATTGTAATAGAGAAGTAAACAACATTAAAATTATTAAACCTACTCCATTATTAAATATACATTTAATAATATACTTGTAACATATATAGATATTTAAAATAATGTTGTATATATTTATATTTCAAGAGAATATATAAAAATTTTTTTTTATTAATTTATTCACATACAATATATAAAATAAATATTTCACTCTTTTTCTTTCTCTTATTAGAAAGAAGTTTAAAAAAAAAAATTTTTTTTATTATATTATTTGTATTTATTGGTTAGTTATGTAATTCTATATAAATATGTCATGTGATATATAAATATAAGCACGTGATATGTTGTTAGTCATGTGACATACATACATCTGATAGAGAAGGGAGGATCATAAACATGATAAATGTATATATCCATTATTATGTTCCATACAATCAATTAAACACCATTCACCCTTTGATTCAATATATGAGACTCTGATGTTATCCCTACACACTTCACATTCTATTTCATTCAAGTGACCCATTAGATTCATAGGTAAGGGAATATAACTATGTTCTTTACCCAACAGTTTTCTTCTCTTGTTACTATTACTATTATTATTAGTAGTAATAATATCTTCATTATTACTATTTTTAGAATTAATTCCTACATTATTATTATCATTAGTATTATTATAAGTATTAAAATTATTATTAAAAGAATTAGAAGTAGAAGTGGTAGTAGAAGAAGAGGTTGTATCGAAGTTTTCAATAGGTTCATACCAAGATCTATTCACCATTACGTTTCTAGTGCCTTGTTTGGTATGGATGACTGATTTCACTGATGATTCATAGTGCTCATCCATATGTTGTTCAATGTACTGTAATTCCCTTTGATTATTCAAATAACTATTGGATGTGCTATTACTGTTCTCTTTCTTATTATTACTATTGTTGTTGTTGTTACTCAAATCATCCAATGAAAACATGTTATTATTATTACTACTACTGTTATTATTTATATTATTGTTATTGCTATTGACATTAAAGGAGTTATTGTTTTGTAGAAATCCCCTTTTGTCAGTGATGGGGAATCTCTTTCCGCACATGTGACATTTTTCAGGGAGTTTTCTATACATCAATTGAATATATTTAGTCCAATTTTGATAGTTTCTTAAATCTAAGTTTGTCTGTAAGAAATCTGATAATGATAATTTGGATGCTTGAAGATCCTTGTTTATATTAGTTAGAACATTTATGTCTAACAAATCTTGAAACTTCTCTACAGAAAATAGTTCATTTTCTTTACTTGTTCTCTCTTCCACCATCTTTTTCTTTTCCATTTTTGAATCATTTAAAAATAACCCATTGTTGCTATTGCTATTATTGTTATTACTGTTAGTTTTATTAAATTCAGATAATTTCTCTTTATAAAGATCACAACTCCAAATATCTGTAAGTTTAAATTCTTTTTTCTCTATGTCTTCATTTTTATCTTCTTTATTTTTATTATTTTTAATAATATCTAAATTTTTTAAATCATTCAAAAGATTTCTTATATCATCAACTTTAACAGTTTTAGATTTCTCTATAAACTTATTAACACGTTCGTTTTCCAAGTTTGTTGAGTTTTTATTATTTAAATGATCTTTATACTCAGGCAAGGATTTCAATTGGGTATTGATTTCAAATAGAGTCTCTTGATCTAAGTTTTTATTAACAAGTTCCTCTCTAATTTGTTTTATAAACGTTAACCTCTCATATAATGAGTCTCTATTGGATTTATAAGTATCTTTTGAGTTTTCAATACTGTTATTACTTTTAGTATTATCATTAATAGAGTTAATTTGGTTAGTTAGAAGAGATATTTTTGAGTTGATGTTTGATATTAATAGATCAATCAATTTGATTAAATCTTTAGAATTGGTATTTTTGAATTGTTTTTGTAAAAATCTCTTTTCATGTAATAAAGATGCTTTAACTAAAAAGGATTCTATATTCTTTAAAACTTCCTTAGGTAAAAATACATTATCTTGATCATAATCATCATCATCCAACAAATCTAAATCATTATCTTTATCTTTTAAAAGTAAAGATTGTTTATCTGTTAAATCATTACTATTATTAACATTAACTCTCTCTACCCAAGTTTCAAATAATTCTATTAATTTCTGTCTATTATTATTATTTAACATTAAATATTTTTTTTTGAATATATTATTTAAATTCTTTGATAACTTTATATTGTAAGGTGTCTTTACATAGATCAATATATCATTTAATAAGTTAAATAACAATATAATAGTATCATCATTCTTACAGTCATTTATATAATCTAATAAATAATTACTTATATCATTAGACTTAGTTAATCTTAAATCATTACTTATATGTACTAATTCTGTTATTGTAGATTTATTTAAATTATTGTATAATATATCTTTAAATATTTTTAACTTATCATCACTTGATACCATTCTTCTATCTTATTTATAGTATATGTCTATATCTATATATGGTTTATATTTATTGTTTTTTGTTATGTATATAATTGTTACTATAGTAATAATATTAATAATAATAGTAGTACTAGTAGTAGTAGTTATAAGTTTTTATATAATTTCAATTATATCACTTAATATTTATGATTTAATATTATTATTGCTATTTAGTGCATCATGTGATTAAGTGTGTCATGTGATTAAGTGTGTCATGTGATTAAGTGTGTCATGTGATTAAGTGTGTCATGTGATTAAGTGTGTCATGTGATTAAGTGTGTCATGTGATTAAGTGTGTCATGTGATTAAGTGTGTCATGTGATTAAGTGTGTCATGTGATTAAGTGTGTCATGTGATCTATTGATATTATTATTACTTTTATTTCTTTTTTTCTCTCTTTCTTTTTTCTTTTTCTTTTTTGTACATATAGTTAAATAGTAATTAAATTACCTTAATTAATTATGTTATATATTATTATATTATTATGAAACAATATGATTATTACTATATTAACTATGAAACAACTTTAATTATATTATTATATTAATATTAAGTATTATTAACTACATAATTAGTTAATTAATTATTATAGTTTAATAATAATATAATAATCGTATTGTTAATTATTTACTTATTAATTATATAATAATATTGATATAATTACATAGTTTTAATAATATTGATATTGATATAGTTAGTTTAATATTATTATTATGTAGTTAGTTAGTTAGTTTAATATAGTTTAATGTATAATAAGAAAATTTTTTATAATATTAAATAATTAATTATTACTATAGAATCATATGAATATAATTATATTTTTTATAATAATTATGTCATAATAAATAAATAAATAAATAATTTAAATAATATTAAAATTTTAAATTAAAGGATTATTACATTATTATTATATTATTATTTATTATTTAACGTTTATTATAATAATAATAAATTAATAGTTACTTGAATATATACTGATATTGATATATTATTACTATAGTTAAGTATAATCAATAGAAATAAATAAACCATATAAAAGTATATAATATAATAATAAAATAATAATAATAAACAAACCATTATATATTAATAAACAATAACATAATCAAATGACTGAAAGTTCACCATTAATTAATAATAAAAATAATAATAATACAGATTCAAAATATGAATCTATTAGATTACCACAACAATTTGATATAAATTCAAATACTTTAAATAACAATACTAATAATACATCATCATTAGAAAATAATAATAACAATAATAATACTGTAATTAAAATCGATAAAGAATCACTTAATGTAATACCAGAAAGAAAATCATTTATAGAGAGATTAGTCTCTAATGTAGACCCTAGAGTTATGAGTGATTTGATCATTGGGTTAAGTGATGGTTTAACTGTTCCTTTTGCTTTAACAGCTGGGTTATCATCATTAGGAGACTCTAGATTGGTTTTATTAGGTGGTTTAGCAGAATTAATCAGTGGTACTATATCCATGGGTTTGGGTGGTTATTTAGGTGCTAAATCTGAAGAGGATTATTATAAAAGTGAAGTTAAATTAGAAAAACAAAAATTCTATGATTCTCATAATAATAATAATAATGGTATCAATGAAGATATTCTTCATGAAATTGAAGATATTTTACAAGATATAAATCCAAATTTTAAAGAAGATACAGTTTTACAGTTCATGAAGGATTTGAGTGAAGATCCAGATAGAATGGTTGATTTTGTTATAAAATACGGTAAAGGTTTAGAAGAACCTGATGAAAATCGAGCTTATATCTCCGCTTTAACCATAGGTATAGGTTACTTATCAGGTGGGTTTATTCCTTTACTTCCTTATTTCTTCACAAAACATGTAGGCACAGGTTTAATCTACTCTGTGGTTATCATGTTAATCACTTTGTTCATCTTTGGTTATATAAAGACTATCTTAACCATGTCTGATGCTGCCACTTTAGACAAAAAAATCAATGAAGGGTTCAAAATGATTCTTGTTGGTTCTATTGCAGCAGGTTCAGCTTGGTTCTTTGTCAAAGTTCTTGACGGATAATAATCTACTCTTCATTAATTATACTAATTATATTAAAAAAAATTAATAATTTAATCAAAACCTTATTAGATATATTCCTTTTTCTTTCTTTTTTTGTTCTTTTCTAATCAAGATATGTATATATATTTCTTTATTCTCATTTTTTAAAAAGGTCTTATTCACTTAATAGTATTGATTTTGTAAGTAAGTAAGTAGAAGCATTCCATTGTATAAAAGTTTTGTTAAAAAAATATAAATAAATCGGGTATTGATCACGTGTTTGTAATACGAGCTTCTTTTTGCTTTTTATTCTAACTATATGTTAACGATGAAAGTATAAAATTTTTTTATTTTTTGGTTTCTTTTTTTTTTTTCTTTTCTTTCTCTCTTTCTTTAAAAAATATATATTTTTTTTTTTAAACTGTTTATGGAAACAATTTTTTTTATTCATAACGATACAGTAAAAAAATTAAAACAAAGAGATGATAATGAACAAATTAATTAACATTTTTGTTGTTACCTTCTATATCTAAGATATTAGATATTAAAATTTAACCCTAATCTCTTCTTTTTTTTCTATTTCAAATATATAATTATAAATTTACTTATTTTAATATTAAATAAAAAATTATCAAAAGAGAACCCTAAGTATTACTATTTTACAATTTGTAGCAATAGCATCTTCTCTACAAGAAAAAAAAAAATATATACATATTTTCATAACCAACTATGAGCACTAATAATAAAATAAAAGACACATACTCTAATATTGATTCTATCTTACCATTCTATGCAAGCACCCAATCTATTGCAAACATATCCAATGACATCAACACACAAATCATAGCATCATGTGTTTTTGATGAAATCCATATTGTCAAAATCAATGACAACAACAAAGTCGATTTGCTACACAAAATATCCAATGAAGATGAACAGGAAATAACATGCTTGGATATCACATCCAACGGAAGATACCTCACATACATAAATCAAGCTCAGCTTGTTGTCATCAGAGACTTGCAAGATGAAGAGTATAAAATCATCAAGCAGTTTAAAATCTCATCTCCTTCATATTGTATCACTAGCGATTTGAAAAGTGGTAATCTTCTAGCTATTGGGTGCACAGATGGATCCATCACCGTATACGACATAGACAACGGTTACATCACCCACTCATTCAAAGGTCATGGTGGTATCATTTCATCCTTAAAAATATATGGAGAACTTGAAGATTTAAACGATTGGTATTTACTCAGTGGTGACACTACAGGTACTTTAAAAGTGTGGGATTTGGTTAAAAGAAAGCAACTATACTCCATTCAGGAACATCAATCAGCCATCAGAGGTATAGACATCAGATCTCTTACCGGTGAAGACAAAGCTGCTCAGTTTGAAGTTCTCACTGGTGGTAGAGACAACATCATAAACTTATACAATATGCAAAGCACATCCTCAAAAGCTAAAAAGACTATCAAAATTAATAGAACTATTCCTACTACCATTCAAGTTGAAACATGTGGTTTTGTAAATACAACCAAAGGTAGCTTTTTCATTGGTGGTGAAGATGGTGTCTTTTTTGTTTATTCTAATGACAGCAATAAACCAATAGCACAAACTAAAAAACCACTGGAAGAGTTGTTTTTAGTTGCCACCATTCCACAGTTTAGCAATAACAAGTTTGACAACCTTGTAGGGTTCCATATTATCTTTTCTGATCAAACCATTTCAAGAATCTCATTAGATAACATTGAAAAATCAGTCCAGGAGAATAGTGTGATCCCTATTGATTACAACATTGCAGGTAACCATGGTACTATTGCCGATATGAGATTTTGTGGTCCTAATTTAAACAAACTGGCCCTAGCTACAAATTCTTCAACATTGAGAGTTATTCCCTTAGACGACAACAAATTTGAGTGTGAGATGTATGAGGCCCATACGGATCTTTTGAATTCTTTAGATGCCACTGAGGACGGGCTTTGGATAGCCACTGCCTCAAAGGACAACTCTGCCATATTATGGAGATATGATTTTGAAACTAAAAATTTCAAAGAATACTGTAAATTTGTAGGCCATATTGGAAACGTCACAGCTGTAGCCCTTCCTAACACTACAAACAACAAACCTGTAGATTTAAACACTATGGAACCCAAATCATGGGATATGAACAAACCACCACAATGGATAATCACAGCCTCTGCAGACATGACCATTAAAAAATGGACCGTTCCACAAAATGTCAACAGTTCTGCATTGACCATTGTAAGTTCATCTGATTTTACTAAAAAAGCCCATGATAAGGACATCAACGCCATTGACATATCACCAAACGATGCCCTTTTGGCTACAGCCTCCTATGATAAAACATGTAAAGTGTGGGACACCTCTGACTTGGATCTTTTACAAACATTGCAAGGACACAAGAGAGGATTGTGGGATGTGAAGTTTTGTCAGTATGATAAGTATTTAGTTACAAGTTCCGGAGACAAGACCTGTAAAGTTTGGTCATTCAAGGAGAGAAATGTCTCAAAAAATCTCCATGGTGATGAGGATGATTTGGATGAAAGCAAGTTTATCATTTCGTTTGATGATGATATCAATAACAAAAATAATAATAAGAAAAACAACAATAAAGACTTGGAATTTAAACAAGTTGGTACCCTTCAGGGACATACAAACGCAGTTCAAAGGGCCTTCTTCATCAATGGAAACAAACAGGTTGTCTCCTGTGGTGCTGAGGGATTGATCAAGATTTGGTCATTATTAGACAATAACTTTGAATGTTTAGCCACATTAGACGGGCACAATAACAGAATCTGGGCAATGTTGAACAAGAACGATGGAGAATACTTTGTCAGTGCTGATGCGGATGGATGTTTCCAAATATGGAAGGACACTTCTCTAGAACAGCAAGAAAAGCAAATGCAAGAAAAGAAACAAAAAGTCGAAGAGGAACAATCTCTAAACAACTTTTTGAGAAACGGAGATTGGCTAAATGCATTCTACCTCGCGATGAAGCTTGATCATCCTATGAGATTGTATAATGTTTTAAACCAATGTGTATCCATTGGTGACTCCAAGAAGGAGATTGGCGATTACATTTTCAATGAGGAGCTTGACAGGGCAATTTCCAACTTGGACGAGGAACAGTTGTTAAGAATAGTTTCAAGATGCAGAGACTGGAACACCAATGCCAAAACTTATCACATTGCAGTTAAGGTTATTAGATGCATATTGCTGCACTACAGTATCAATGATCTTATTGAAATCAAGGGTCTTGTGAAAATCATCAACACCATTGTTCCATACTTGACTAGACACTACAACAGACTCGATAACCTTTTACAAGATACTTATATTCTAGACTATTGTCTAGCTGATATGGACAATAACATTGTTTAAGCAATCTTGTTCTTGTTCTTTTTTTTTTGTTTTTATTTAATTTTATTTTTTAAATGTTTTCTTAATAATAGATTGTTTTTTATATATTAGTTTATATATATATAATGGTATTAGTGAGTAATAGTTTTAGTGATCTACATATTAATTGATTTTTGTTCTTTGTTCAATAGTATTAGAACAATTGGAGAAATATTACATGGGTATTTATTTCTAACAGTCTTTTCGTGTATGAGTCTCGTGACTGGTGAAATTTCCTTTTTGAGATTTTTTTTTTTTTTTTCATTTGATGAATCTAGAGAAGCAAAAGAAAAAGAAAGAGTTAAAGAATTGAATATATTTTAGAAACAAAACAAATGAAATTGATTTATAGACTACGATCAGTGCATATTGATAAAATCAGCTTAAGAAGAAATCTATTAGAACTGAGTCTATGATCAAAAGTGAATCTTCCGAAACCTGAACCTAGATTTTACTATATATAACAATCTTATAAAATAAGCACTATTCCACAGCTTTAAACATCAGATATATATATATATAGTTTTTCTACTGAATATATCATTTGCAAAGAATACTAATATCACCACTGAAAATAAAATATAATTTTTTTGTAATGGCCAACATCACTATATCTAACAGCGACAAGAATAGCAAACAACCACTTCAAAAGAAGAGAAGAAATAACAAGAAAAAGAGAAGAACTGCTGTATCCTCTTCTGAGTCTTCATCATCTAGTAGTAGTAGTAGTAGCAGCAGTAGTAATAGTGAAAGCTCTGATGACGATGATATTGATATTGAAGATACTGAAAAGGACCAAGATATAGAAGTCAAAGACTTATCAGATTCTACAACACAGGTGAAACTCACAAAGAGTAAACTAATAAGAGATAACATACAACTTTCAGAAGAGGAGATAAAACAACTAGAGTTACAAAAGGGGAATTCTGAAAAGTTATTGAGTGAGTTTACATTGAGTGAGTTCAAGAATTTATATCATGTCAACACCATTCACGATTTGAAAGTAATTGATCAAGAGATAAAGCAATCCTTTGATAAAAAACTCTCATTGAAAAAAGGTAACAATAATAATAATAACATAATTGATAAAACACTCAAAAACAAATTTTTAACTGAAGTTTTCAAAAATTATAGTGATGACATAGACACTCTCAGAGAATCTAATGACTTTAACAGTTCCCATTCATTATCTCTATTAGCAAACCTGTTGAAAGATGGAACTGCTATGTTTGACAAAGAAACTTTAGAAACTATTTTATAAATTGTCTTGTACTAGCTATTGATTACATAGATGCATACTTATATAGAGTTATAAGAATTTGTATATAAACTTTAAAGATTTCCTATACATTAATTAGTCTATAATAATATAAGACACAGATATAGATCATCATTTTCTTTGTATTAAGTTCTATATATATATTTCAACCTAGAATATTTATCATATATATAGAAAAAATAAGTACTATTTGACAAAAGAAGAAGATGAGTGTGTATTTAAAAAAAACGTGACTTCTTATAATATTTAATATTAGTGAATTGTTCATGTGATCAGTTGAGATGATATAAAAAGGGGGAAAGGTGAAGTGAGGTAGAAAAAAAATTGGTAAAATAGGAACATTAGAACTAACAAACCTTTAACCCTTAACATTTTTATTTATTTTACCAATTTTATATTTACAATAAAAAAAAAACTTTAAAAAAAATATATATATTGATCATCATTGAAAATGAACTTCTTTTATATTTTATTTTATTTTTATTTTTGTTCAATATATATAAAATATGTGAAACTTTTATTATTAAAGTTAAATATATATACATTTAACTATTAATATCTTCAATAAACTGTAACATTATAGTAATGAAAAGATAAAATTTTAATTTAAAAAACCAGATACAATAGCTATATAGAATCCTACAGACATCACTTTTCTTATTTAAATTTATAATTTTCATAACAATCTTTCTTTCTTTTTTTTCTTTTACATAAAGCATTTCAATAATAATCCAAATACAATGGTTGAACAATCATCTAATAACAAGAAATATGTATTTGAAAAGAAGATCATATTCAATGAAAACACACCACAGGCTAAATTCAACACTTCACTGTTGTGGCCACCTGTCATAAAGCTTCCTGAAAATGAATGGATCTTCACCATCACCGATATCTTGAACAACCTAGATCAAGGAAACAAACCCAACAAATCAAGGGGATTTATAAAATACAGTGTGGAATTCTTGTATAATTGCAAAAAGGATTTGAATCTTCAAGACCATACGTTTACATGTATGACTATGTTGTTTTACAGATATTGGATGATTGAAGGGAATGAGAAGTGCTTGAATATGAATACAGATTCATTGTCTCATCTTTTACTCTCTATTTTGATCACCAGTTGTAAAATCATGGAAAATCACAGAAAGGTCAATCAATACGTTGAGACTGTAGTTCAGAGAATAAATCCAAACGAAAAAAGTATAACCATTCTTGATAAGAAGAAATGGAAAATGAGAGAAAATGTGTTGAATGAAGAAATGAAGTTTTTAGCTGAAATTAGCTTCGATCTAAACATCGTCAATGCAAAAGTAGTTCTTGAAGATTTGTTTGGCTTCTACACTAAATACAACATAGACAACAATGATGAGATAATGATGAATGATGTGTCTTTTAAAACTTCGTTCAGTGCTTTACTCAAGGATTGTAAAGTCTTTTTAACAAACTCTCTAACACAACCAATTTCTCTTTTAGCAGGTGGATATGATCTCTTACAATATGCATTAATCTTTTCCGCATATAACTTGAATAAAAGTAAGAAGTTGACCAGTGCCGATAAGGAATACTTCAAATTCACCCCTAACTTTTTTTCTCGAAAATTCCAACATGTCATAACCCCCGAAAAGGTTGCCTTTATTGCCAAATGCCACTATGTGCTAGAGTATAATTTTTTGCATAACAAAACAAACAAGGGTGATTTCTTGCTAGGACTTACTGAAGACGAAGTTAGAAATATACTCGATGAAACGGATATTAAAACAAGTGACAAAACTCTACCTGATATAAAGAAGAATGAAGATGTTGAAAGTTCCTCAGGGGTTGAAAAGGCTGATGCTTCTGAAACTAGCGAACCTCAACTAAAAAAACAAAAAACACTCAATATAGACATAACAGAAGAACAAGAAGAAGAGTCATCATCTATATCTAAAAATAGTACATCTAATACTTATAATTCTGACTCAAGTAGGAGCAAAAATGGAGATGAAACATATCAAAAAATCTTAAAGGAAGTTACTGACGCAAATTTGACTTTCAATTTAAATCTCGTTGAAGACTGTAACTATTATGCTGAAAATATTATAGATGATGTGAACGATGAATACCTAGATTTTATTGAAAGAAGAATTAAAATGTCATATGAAAAGGAATATAATGCACCAAAACATGCACACCAGCATATGAGATGATCTTGTTTCCCATTACACTACCTTCAAAAAGGCCAATAGTAAAACTTCTTAACTTATGTAATTACATTTTCAAGTAACAGATTGTACTTTTAATTTTGTTAAACTATGTCATTTATTTGTGTTGCTCTTACACCTGTCTTATACAGTTCTGATACAAAACAAAAACAAATATATAATAAACTTATTACAAGTTTGGATTTCACTTTAACTACATAATATAAATTTTTCATTCAATAATGATTTAATTATTTTTTTTTTTTTTTGTTTTATTAATAGATTACACAAAAATAAGTGCAGAATATAAGACTTTATTAAAGAACCTAAATAATCTCAAGTTTATAATTTTAACATCTATAAGAATATTATAAGTCTAAATATTTGTATAAGATCGTAGTTTCTTAAACTTTGTAATTTATTATACATCAATTAGAATTCATAAATCTATATATTTACATTTTAGTATTTTTAACATGACTTCTCATAAAGACATGGTATCATTAAGGTAAAGCAAAGCTTTAATCTGTCATATTTTAATTTCAAAAAAACTCTTTAAATATCTCTATATCAAATATAAAACTAATAATAAACCACAACCAAAAACATTCAAAATTATTGCTAAATACATAAAATAAAATGAGTACAAAAGTAATGCACAACACCTTAGGCTTACAAACCACTGAAGAAATCAGAAGAAAGAAAATTTTCCAAAAGGGAATCCAATTTTGTTTAATGATTCTAGGTGAGTCTGGAACTGGAAAAAATACATTTGTCAACAATCTTTGCAACAGACAAGTTTTTGATAATGAGTCTGTTGATGCTCAAATAAAAGAATCTGCAAGCCAAGCTCATGTTGAACCAGGTATAGAGATTTTTTCAAAAAACATTCAGCTAAGAGAAGACAACTCAACTCCTATTAACCTAGACTTAATTATGGTTCCTGGATTGGGCGATAATGTAGATAATTCTGAAGTTCCTGAGCAAATAAGTAACTATTTAACAGAGCAATTTGAGATTGTATTAAATGAGGAGAGCAGAATTAAAAGACAAGCAAGACAAATTGACAGTAGACCACATGTTTGCTTATACTTTATTAGACCTACAAGTAAAGGATTAAGAGAATTTGATGTAATGTTAATGAAAACCATTTGTGAAAAGGTTAATTTGCTACCAATTATAAGTAAAGCAGATTTATTAACTGAGGATGAGTTGATATTAAACAAGAAACTAATTGCCAAAGATATTAAAGATAATGACATTAGATTATACCAGTTTGGAAATGATAAGCTTTCAGATAGCATTGCTGTTGATTTTTACTTAAATGAAAATAATGATGCGGATAGTTTATCCCCTTCTCCTACATTGGAGGGAATTGATAATTCTATTAAATATAAATACAACCAAAACACTTTGTTGTCCACTATTGTTCCCTTTTCAGTAATTTGTAGCAATACTGAATACACCGAGGATACTGACGTTGATGTTGATGTTACGGGTTCTACCAATACTATGGGTAACAATATTTCATCATCTCAGCATGTTAGAAGTTATCCATGGGGAGATATTTTAATAGAGGATTTGAGATCTTCAGATTTTATAATCCTTAAAAACATTATTTTAGGATCTCATTTAGAAGATTTGAAGGAGTCTACGCATAATGTTTTATATGAAAACTATAGAACTAACAAATTGACTCATGCAGATTTGGATGGAAGCTTTAATAAAAACAACACCGGCGGTATTCCTAATAATCTAAAGGGCGATTACAAATCAAGCTGTTATGAAATGGAAAGATCTTATAATAGCATTGCAAGTGGAAATGGTAGCTATCAAAATATGGCCAAGGATGAATCAAGTCAAGCAGATATCTTGAGTAAAGAGTTGGCAGCCAGAGATAAAGTTATTATGGCATATCAACAGCAAGTGGAGGATTTGAAAAACATGTTGGAAAACACGCACTTGAAAAAATAATTCTTGGTATATGAATATCTATATATAATTATGTAATTCTTTGTTTCTTTATTATAATAAAAGTTATTAGAGTAGGTGAATAACAAATATTAATCAAATAAACAATTATTGTGTTTTTCGCGCAGTATCTTATACTTGTATGTAATTATATATAGATTATTAGTAAAACGTGACTTTTTTTGTTTTTACAGGATAATGGCTCGAGATCATTTTCTAATATTTTCATTTTTTATAGTTGTTATTTAATCATTATATCATTAACGTTAGTTTAAAAGGACAATATCATCTATAAAAACCTTGTAACACCTCAAACCTACCTAGTCAACCAAAGGCTAACTGTAAAAATAATTCAAATTGAGTAAAAGATTTAAAATTAATAGAAAACGTTGTAATAAAAACCCTGTGAAATACACAATTATTTACTCAAACATATACCCAAATTTTAGTAGTAAAAAATAACAAATTAATATATATATGGAGTACTCAACGATATGCTTCCGTTTCAATCAACTTCCGTAAAGGCAAAACACAATGATAATAGATATGTAACGGAAAATAGGGATTCCAGAAATGAGCCTGATGGATTGTACAGAGAGAGAAACAAGTTTAATGATCAAAACCATGAGTTTGATTTGAACACTGACAAGGGTAATGATGAGGATCTTAAAGTAAAGTTTTTGGCTTTAGAGGGGTTTAGAGATCCCTTTGAGGAAGATGATGAAGAAGAATTAAATGAGGATAAAGTTGAATCTTTTTCTCATGTATCCTTTCCAGCAAAGGACACTACAAACACAGCTAATATAAATCTTTACAGTGTAGCTGATCGAAATACAAAAAAAAAAGAAATGTATGAAGAATATAAAAAAAAATTGATAGATTTTAAGAATAAGAAAATACCTGACATAGAAGGCTATGAAGATTGTCTAGAATTAGGATTTCCAAAAGAAGATGAACGATATAACACGTCAGATAACAGTGAAGAACATTCAAACTCTGCAGACTTATTTAACGATGGCAAGCTAACAAGAAGATTTTTGTTAAGTGATTTAGAAGCTGGCTCTAAAAATGACAGTTCATATGAAAAAAGTATCTTGGATGTCAAAAGAGGTGGTTTGGACAGTATTTTTAAACCATCTCAAAGTAATAAAATTATAAAACCCATCAGTATACTATTAGATGATAATGAGAACGATATGTCAAGAGATCGTCAGCAAAGGTATGATAGTCTTTATGATATGAGTAGTAACACTAGCAAAAAAATGAAAGTGGGCAATGGACTTTCACCAATAAAAAAGAGATCTGTAAATGCCAAAATCAAGTTGTCATCGCCTACTAAGAATCCAAAGAAGAAAAGACTAAAAAGCGCAGATATATCATCTGAATCTCCAAAAAAGGTTCAAAGAACATTGGACTATTTTTCACCAAAGAAAAAAATAGAGATCATAGACTTAGAAAATTCTCAAGACATATTGACAAAGAAACAACGCAATACAATTAGCGATAGTAATAGTAATTACAAATCTAAAAAAATCAATGAACCTAATCTCCCTGTTGGTGAGAGGAGCAATGAGGATATATTAGAAATCAATGACACTATAGGAAATGTAACAGAAACTGGTGGTAATGTAACAACAAAACATGAAACTAAGCTTACAGATAAGAGCTTAATTCTTGTCAAAGATAATGATTTAATGAATGTGAAACATGCAGAAGAAGAGAAATCTGTTAACGAGTTTGATAATAAAGAAAGCAAGATTATTAGTGATCTAAGCCCTGATATATCTAAGAGCGATTTTGATATGAAGAGGCACAGTGACAAATTTATTAACAATATTCTCGATAATAACATTGAAACTAGAAAGAGTAGAAATGATTCTATAAAGCACAGAGACAGTACTGGTATTGACTTTGACGCAGCTAGTGGAGATAAAAAAACACAGGTATTGGTTATGAGCGATGAAAACAAGAGTTGTCTCAGTGTACCCAACACATATCCCATATCTACTGAAGAAGATCCGATATGTAATATGGAAGAAGATAAAATATATTATGGGAATGTCAAAGAAAGTTTATATAATCCGGAAAATGATTTTCAAAGCGAAGACAATGAAAGCATTCTAATGAAGTTAAAAACACAAGAAACACAACTGTTGTTGCAGCCTCAGCAATTGGTCGTTCAAAATAATTGGGAAGATATAGGAAACAAAACAGTTGATCAGATCAACTCTGACTCAAAAGAATTTGAGGGGCAAGATGTAATTAATGAACAACAAGAGATTATAATGTCTCCTGAAAACAGTTTTGACGAGGAAGATAAATATTCTGGTGAGATATTAAGTGATTATATTGGAAATAACAGTGAAGACTTAGGTGAAACGAATAATGATATACTTTTTGCAATTTACAAGGAGTCAATGTGTTGGTATCCATGCAAGCTATCTGCTAATGATAGTGCTGGTGAATGTAGCAATATACTAGATGTAAAAAGCATCGATAATAAACAAGAATGGAAATGTAATAAAAAAGATATATTTAAGTTTTCAATAGTGAAAGGTAGTATATTGTCCTATGACGATAAAAACTATCTTTTAATAGACATAAATAAGGATAATTTGACTGTAGAGGAGTTGAATTATAATAGTGGGAATAGAAAAAAATCAGCACTCACAATTAAGTTAGACCAAATTTATTTAACACCAGATGATATAGCAGAAAATGAGATAAAATTTGGTAACATCGAGTATCTTTACAGTAAAAATAAAACTGGTTACACTATAAAGGAAAATGATTTTAAGAATAAAAATAATGTCTTCAAGGGATTCCTTGTGAGTTTCACAGGCTTTGATAGTAACAACAGTGGTTTAAAAACGTTATTAAAGGCTAAAATCAATAAAAACGGAGGTAAACTTTTGGAAGATGAAATTTACGAGTATATTGATGAACGTGACCACTCACATGATTCCGGGAATAAACAATTAAGTTTTAACTGCAACAATGAAAATAAACGCTCTATCAAAGATTTTTTATTTAACAATAGGAATGATGATAAGGTTATATTTATACCGATCTTACTCATTGAAAATACTAAGGGCTTTGTATTTACTAAAAAGATATTACAGTTTCTAACACTAGGGTGGCCAATAATGAGTTATAACGTTGTAGAATATTTGTTAAGTAATGAAATAAACTTATATGATATGATTACTAGTGGTAAATACGATATGGATGATATTATATTTATTAATCATGTATTCAATAAGTTTAACATTGACGTTAGTAACCGCAGTAGTAACTATCTTGCCAAATATTGTTATAATATATTTAACATGAAGAATATAGATGAATTGATAACAAGTAATAACAATATAATAAAACTGATAGTAAAAGATTTTATCCGTGATAGTGATAATAATAACGGTATTAACAAAAAGAATATTAAACGTAATGAAGATTTAATTAATAAAACACTTACGTTGTTAGATCTGGATATATCATATAGTAAGGATATTATTAATATTATTAAAAGTTTAGTATTATAATTGAATTGCTATATGTTATTTTTAGTGCAAATACGTATATTTTGTACAGCTCCCAAAGATTGTAAATCGTATGCATCAAACAATTAGCTCATATACATATTACAAAATCTATTGTTTTATTTACTTTATTTAATATAAGTTTCCAAAATAACTAATCAACGATCATATCACTTGGAATAATTATTATTCCCCTATATTTTCATATTTTTCTTTATTATTTATTTTTTGTTTGTTTTTGTTAATAAAATAAATAACTTCCATTACGTATTTAATGGAAAAAGTTGTAATTACGTCATATCCCATTTTTTATTGCTGGATATTTTAACATTAACAAGAAAAAAAAACTAAT
This sequence comes from Hanseniaspora jakobsenii, assembly GCA_030573515.1. Lineage (NCBI taxonomy): Eukaryota > Fungi > Ascomycota > Saccharomycetes > Saccharomycodales > Saccharomycodaceae > Hanseniaspora > Hanseniaspora jakobsenii. The sequence goes on from JAJMDK010000002.1 coordinate 90,701, forward strand.
AATTGTTCTGTATTATCCTCCCCTTAAAAAAAAAAAATAATTGTTCACCTTTTTTTTAATACCCTTTACTGAACAAATTTCAAGATCAAAATAACTCTCAACTCAAAGATTCAAACATATATATATATGCTGGTAATGAAGATAAACTAAATCATTAAACATAAAATAATTCAGTTTAAATATATTATATTAAAATATATAATTTGATTAACATAAAAATGATATGAAAAACCAGAAACAATTGATAACAATATATATAAAACTCACAACCAAATAATTTAAAAATGCAACATAAAGAAGAAAACAAAAGCTATACTGATGCTGGAAATGAAGAAGATGATTATATAATCTCAAACGACAAAAGAACTAAGTCTGATCATAGTGATGATAGTTTGACTATGAGTTCATCTTCAGACAGCTTCAAAAGACATGAATCCTTCTTAGAAAATGACAACATCGATGATTTAGTTCCTAGAAGAAGATCACGTGTTGAGAGACAATCTATATCTAATATCGCCTTGACTGATCTTAATATCTTGAATAATCCTAACAGAAGTAATGAGCCTTCAAGACGCAGCTCTGTCATGTTAATGTCTCCACCTTCTAGCAGTGCTAATACTTCGTTGTTACCTAATCCTCACAGCTCCAACGTCAACACCAACGCAATCAATATTAATCACAAGCGTGTAGCACCTTATTGTTTTGCCTTTGATATTGATGGTGTTATTTTAAAGGGAAGCACTTTGATTCCTGAAGCTAAGGAGGCTATTAGTATGCTTAATGGTAACAATAAGCACAACATTATTGTTCCATACATCTTTGTTACCAATGGAGGTGGTTATGACGAAAGCATTAGAAGTGTCAAGCTTTCAAAAATGCTTGAAACTCATATTGACCAATACCAAGTTATTCAAGGTCATACCCCAATGAGATCCTTAACAAAAACTTATAAAAACGTATTGATTGTAGGTGGTGAGGGAAACAACTGTAGATTTGTTGGTGAAAAATATGGTTTCAAAAATGTTTACACAGTCTCTGATATTATTAATTGGAATCCATCCGTCACACCTTACTACAAGCTTACTGAAGAGGAAATTGCCAACAGTAAAAAAGACGTTGACTTTAGCAAAATCAATATAGAATGTATCTTGGTCATGGCAGACTCCAGAAACTGGGTTGTTGATCAACAAATTATCTTGGAGCTTTTACTATCTAATAAAGGTGTCATGGGAACTCACATTGATATTAGATATGATGATGACCCTGAAGTTATTAGTGAAAAATTAAAAAAGACTCAGCCTGATCTTTATTTTGCTCATTCTGACTTTGTTTGGGCAACAGATTATAATTTATCCAGATACGGTATGGGAGCTTTACAAGTTTCTTTAGCTGCCCTCTATAAAGAGCATACCAACGGGTTGGAATTGCCATGTAAGAGATTCGGTAAACCTCAAAGAACTACTTTTGATTTTGCTACCGAGTTCTTGGATGACTGGAGAAAGGAGGTTGTCAAGAATGTTTCTCTAATGACAAATAGAAGACCACAATCAATCTCCAATGGAAGTCAGGAAGAGGTTACAACTTTGAGAAATAGTCTATTCAAACTTAAAAACAGTAATGACACCAGTGACAGTGATATTGATGATGCTGTTGCTGATGGCTCTGATGAAAACACATCAGACCTTTCTCGTTCCTCATCTCGTTCACCTACTGCGATAACCAATCAATTGCATAAACTGGGTCTAAGTAATGATGTAAATAACAACGATGATGGTGATAAACAAAATGAACTACTTGTCAACAAAAATCATATTAAAATTCCTCCACCTACAACCGTTTACTTTGTAGGTGATACACCAGAAAGTGATATAAGATTTGCTAACTTACACCACGAATCTTGGTACTCTATCTTGGTAGAAACTGGTGTTTATCAACATGGAACAATTCCAAAGTATGAACCAAAGGTGATAAAAACCAATGTATTAGAAGCAGTTAAGTGGGTTTTGGAAAGAGAATATTTGAAGGAAGTTGAAGAATGGAAAAAGATTACAATCTAAGCTACTATTAAACTTTGAACATTTATCATCATAGAGAAAATTGCTACTCATATATATAAAAGTTTATTTTTTTTTTATAGTTTTTTTTAATAGATCAACATGTACTTAATTGACTTTTTATTTTTTCTGTAAGAACTTTAAAGTGATTATCTGAAGAAAAAACAGATAAAACATAAACAAATTATGTTATTCTAGTTAAAAATTCTTTGAGCACTTTAAATCAAAAAAAAGCTAATATATTGTTGGCTGTTATAATATATTTATTTAATTTTCTTGGGAATTTTATAAAACAAAACAATTAATATTTTATTTAATTATGTAATCATATTTCTATATATTTTTATAAAAGATAAATTTCATACATCTATAAAACCATACCAAAACCAAACATGACCTTTAACCCTCTTATGTAAAACTCAGTGAATTGGCCTCTGACTCTATCTTCCTGTCCGTAAGGAACACCCTCCCAAATACACTCAACATTAGTCTCACCGTATTCTGCACTTTCATGGAACCTTAATGTCAATAAAGCCTCTTGGCCTTGAACCCAGTCGTTTAATCTCCACTTCATTGAAATCATACTATCCTTTTGTAAAGAGACGATTCTGGTATTGATATTTTCATTGAAAAGAGTATATTCAGAATTTTCAGGTAGCAACGATGTATTGTTTTCATTTGTAGATTTACTGTCTGTAGCACCCCTTTTCAATTCATGATATGTACCCCTTGACCAGACTTGGATCCTCTCTGGGCTTAAATAGGTAGTGTAAAGATCACTGGCTCTTGCAGTAAATGAGGCATGTATTTTAAAGCTATTGGTGTTTTCTATATTCTTAGTTTTCTCGTTGCTTCCATTAGTATCTTTGGTTTCGGAAGGTTTAGCTGGTTTTGAAGCACTGCTTGTAACTTCTTTGGTGTTTTCCTTAACGCTTATACTAGGTTGAGATTTTTTGGCATTTTCAGAAGTATATACAGAAGTTACTTTTGAACTGTCCATTTGTATATCAATAGCATTGTCGTTTAACAAATCCTCATTAAATTTATAAAATATCTTTGAAAGCTCAGTCTTTACATCCTTATTGAAAAACTCCCTAATCATGTAAGCATCATCCATCTTTTCCTTTAAGATGGTCAATTCGTATTGATAACTTTCAACATCAGAGTCAAATGCAACTTCAGGAATTTTAATACTTCCTTTATATTTCAAATTATCCTTTTGCTTCAATGTGCAGGAAAAATCCATAGCTATGTTCATGTCAAACAAAGACATAACTTTTCCCTTTCTTTGGTTAACTTCACAGTCACCATCAACATTAGTGACATTGATAATTTCAAATAACACAGTGTCATTTTCATATTTGTTTCCATTTAAATGATTCTTGAAATAATCCTTAGCCCATGGCAAGCAATTTTTATCTGTCCAATGCCAATTGTTCACATTAACTACCATCTTTTTTTATATTACAGTTTTTATTTGTTTGTTCCTTTGGTGATTATTGTTGTTTTATCTTAAACATTTGTGTTTTTATTATTATTTATGAATTAAATTATAAGTTATAAAATAGCTTGTAGACTATATATAGACTCATCACACGTTGCTGTTAAACATATTATATATATATTTATATATATATAGTAATAGATGTCTTCGTTGATACAAATGATACTTAATAAAAAAAAATGTGATAAAAAAGTTTCTAGAAAAAAAAAAATCTATATAATTTTATATTTACATAGGCTACATATAATAAAAGTTAAGTTTACAAATTAAAAATTAACTAGTTACTATAAGGTGGTAACGTTAGTTATAAATAATAGGTAAACATGGTTATTTTGTATGATATGATTTATCAGTAAAAACATTTCTTCACATAACTTTTACTACTATTTAAAGAAAAACTAACATAAATCAGATTCTATATAATTAAACTATCAGAAAAAATATATGCTATTTATTGTAGCTCATGTACATGATGAAATAATTGCATAAATTTTTTATTTGTCCTCATTATTATTCGATGGAGTGAATCCACTGAAATCAAAAGACCCGTGAGCATTAGAAGGAGGGACAGAGCTTGGATTTGTGTTGCCACCTTCAAACACATTTGACATCATCGAAGGCAATCCATTTCCTAAGAAATCTAACATCATATAAACACCACCACCGGAATATTCATCCACATCAGCCGGTAAAACTTTAGGTAATCCTTCTAAAAACCAGATCTTGTCTTTCTTTTTAGTCACAAATGTTCTTAGCATCTTGTAATAACATCTCATAATTCTCATTGCATTCATATCCCCTGTCATCAACAGCAACAAAAATGTTTTATCTAAAAGAGCTGGGAATGAAAATATTCTTAAAATGAATCCGTCTTTATCCATACCCTTGTGTAGCTTATCTAAGTATGCCAACGTAATCAAGTATGGTGAATCAATCTCTATAGGATACATATCTGAAATACTTGCATCAAAGCACTCCAAGTCTGTAACATGAGATGATGCCATAACACTCTGTTGTGTCAATCCTGAAATTTGTTCCTGCAAATGGCTGTGGGTTTTAAAGTCACTATTTTCACTATTATTACTATCATTTTCACGGTTCTCTCTCTTGCTTATATTCTCCACATCCTTAGAATCTCTCATCATGGAACTCTGTTGGTTGCTGTCATTTTGCAATACCGCATCAACCGCCACCTCTGCTGCAGAACTTGCCATTAAGTACTGTCCTAGTTCTGACAAATCAACGTTTATTAAATTATAAAATCTTGATGTTTCATGAAGTGGCCAAACTGCCGTCAATATTGTAGCTGCACCTTTTACATGGAAAATCCATGCTGAGGTAGTCATGGCTGAAAGAATTCCAGCTGATGAGGCGGCTGCAGTACCCGCGGCTGAAAGCCTAGGATCGCTGTTTGTATCATCTTCAGCCTTTTGGGGGACTGCATTGGCTAATGAATCCATAATCAATATAATAGCACTGGCAACCAATGCATCTGTATTTTCTTCTGTAATTTGTAAAACTGCATCTTTTAATAGTTTCAAACAATCAAGTCTATGTGTAGCTACAGATTCTTCAAGGCCTGCTTCAGTTCTTGCAAGATGTGTAGCAGAAAAGGCTAACACTGCGTGCATCAAAAACGGAAATCTAAAGCATAGTTTTGGAATGTCGCTTGTCCAAATAGATGCTGCACTGGACATGCATATACCACTATCAACTATAGTTTTTGAAACTGTCTGGAGGTAATGATAAAATAATCTCAAATCAATTAAATTCAACCCCTGAACCAATTGGTTTCCCTGTAGTGACAGCATATACTCCACATCACATCCAATATCATCTTCAGATGATGCTTTATAATCATTTGCATTGTTTTTGCTGCTGCTATTAAAGTTATTCTTAGACTGATTTTTAGACTCAAGGCCTGGTATATTTCCTCTTTCGTCTCCGTTTTTCCTAGACATTTCGTTCATCATTTTATTTTCAATGGAATTATATTCACTTGATTTATCCATATTAGCAGCATTCTGACCATTGCGTGTTTTTTTGCTCATAGAATTTTCTCTAATCATATGATTGTCATTTGCATTGATCTTGTCTCTTTGTGCCACAGTAGCCATGGTGCTAAGGACTTCTACAGCTTCATCTTTGAGATCTTGTTGCACTCTTGAAAGTGCATCACCAGCCATGCTTGTAGTTCTGTGTCCCATATTAATAGAGTTGACACTAATCGGAGTTTTAATCATATTTGGATTTGTTTTAATTTTCATATCGGAACTAGTTGAATTTGTACGTAGCTTTTTACCAGCAACATCAGTATTCATGTTACCACATTCATTAGAGTTCTTTTCGTTATTTGTACCTTGATCAACAGCGTTAGTGTTCTGGTTGTTATGATCTTTGACAGCATCTAGATTTTCATTAGTAGAGTGAACAAAATAAGGAGACTTCAATAAATCTGGAGTGCATACAATAGAAGTCTTCATTACATTTATCGAACCATTTCCTGCATTGTTAGCGGTAGAAGTGGATGGGTTCATATTTATTGAATTTTTGTCCTTCCCTAAAGAATTATTACCATTCATCAACTCATTTAAGTCATAGGTTATACCACCAATACCTGCAGGTTGAAAAATGTTTGGGGTGCTTGGAAGGGATATTTTGTTGTTATTAACACTGTTACCATTGTTGTTTAAATAAAAGTTAGGAAACATGGAATTCTGGTATTGCTCGTTTTGAGAGGCGTTATTGGTTTGGATTATGCTTTGAGCGTTATTATTAGAACCAATGTATATCCCTAGATTAGCAAGACCGGCTAATGTATTGGGAGTAGTAAAGGAGTTTAGATTGTTATTTTGATTTGCACCATGTTTCATATTATCACCAGATAAACTTTGAGATGCTGTATTGAGAGAATGATTTGTGGGCATTTGAGAGTTCTGTGTAGTACTGGAATTGAGAGTAGAATCTGTACCGTTTTTGTTCTTGATCATTGTTTTCATTTTAATATTTGTTTTAGATGTATTTACATTTTTTCCTTCCATTTTAGCTATATCTTCATTGACTTGTGCTTTAGCATTAGCGCCCATAGAATTAAAGAAACTTAAGGCTGACATAGCAAGGTCTTCTACATTTGAGCCATTATTGGATAGACTAGATAACAACGTTCCCCAATTGTTTGTTCCTTGTGAAGCGGTAAATGCAGACGCTAACTTAGGTAGTTTTGATAAAGGAGATTTGGACAAAGTGTTTAGATGGTTTTTAAGTTCATTGATTGTTGATAGCTTTGACAAATCTGATACACCGTGCTTGAAAATTTCAGGTGTGCTGGGTTGATTTACATCCTTGGGAATAAGTGGGTCGTTGATGTTACTGCTATCGTGGTCGTTGGAAGCTTTATTTGTACCTTTGGTGAGATTTGAGAGAAGCTTGGCATTGTTCAAAGAAAAAAAATTACCAATACTATTTGTCATCGTCATTGATTTAGCTTCTGGTGAATTCACTGAGCTATGATTTAAATTATGAAAGGCAGACCCAAAATTTGTTTCAACATTTCCATTTGAGATCTTTCGAAACCCATGGTTATTCATTCCCTGGTTATTTGTTCCTGGGTTCATATTATTCATAGCCGAATTCATCACCGGTTCAACATGTGAATTATTTATTAATCCGGCTCCCATTTGATTATTGCTACTTGATGATACCAAATTGGCATATTTTTCACTACTAGTCAATGACATTAATTGAGGCAAACTGTTTCCGACGTTTATATGTTGGTGGAACAGATGCTGTAAGTTAGTGTTGCTTCCCGATGAGTTCAAAGGCTTTATAGAATCAGACGTAGGATTATTGTTATTCACATTGAGGTCGCTTCCCTTTGAGTCGCTTCTTTTATCTTTAGAGTTGTTGCTATTGTTTCTGCTGCTTCTTGCAGATTTAGATTTAGCTAATATCTCCTCATCGGCTACTGTAACAGTAGATCCGTCTTCCTTTTTAATAACATACTTTACAACTGGAGTTTGTGTTTGAATTTTGCTGGAACTATCTTTTCTCTTTTTCTGAGGTATGGAGCTATCAACAGATAGTGTCCTCTTTTTGGAAATGGCAGATTTACTGTCGTTAATAGATGAGACTTGATTTTCCTTTTTTGGTTTTTTAACGTTTTGTCCCACTGTGGCCGTTTCTGTTTGTGCACGAATAATCTCTTGAGCTTCTTCAGATGTATATCCTTGTTTCATCAGCTCAATCTCCTTTTTTGTTCTTCTTCGTCTGGGCTGTGGAGTTGAGTACACGCATTCTAGAGAAAGATGTTGGCATTTAGAGCATTGTGGTTTTTCTTCAGAACATTTAACCCTTCTTCTTTTACAGTTGTCACAGCCATTTTTTGATTTGTGATGATACTGTCTTTTTCCACCTTCCTTGGAAACCTGCTTTCCATTAACTTCCAAGAGTTCAACAATTTTTACAGGAGCCTCTTCCTTGTTATTGAGTTTATCTTCTTGTGTATCGTGCATGATGAGGACGAGTTTTTTTGTAAAATCGGTATCGATTTACAGAACTTCTTGTTATTTGATTCGGAACAAATGAGTGTTTGAACCAGTTTTCAATAGTCGTAACACCAAGCTAATAAAATTATCTGTTTTCTTATTGAACACGATAGAATAGAAAACAACTAGTCTTTGTGGTGATGTTAGGTCTCTTCTGTTCTTTTTCTATTATTTTAGAAAAAAGGGTAACTTCAATTCTTCTCTTTCGTCCCTTTTTTTTTTCTTTTTAGATTAGTTACTATATAAAAAATAAACAATCACATAAATTGATATTAGCATTCAGCTTAAAGTAAAATTAAAACCAAGTTGTGTTGTTTTTCATACTTGTTAAATTTTTAAAAAAAATAAAAACAAAAATAGTAATAGCAGCTAACATATTAGAAAAAATATATATATACTATTTTAAGTTTTTTCGTTTATATATTAAAAACTAGCTCTTTGTTGGGAAAAAAATCCGTTTTATTTTTTTTGTTATTTTTTTTTTTTTGAACGAGCAAATCTTTTTTGATGAATATTGTAATATTTTGAAAAATTAAAGAGAAAAAAGAAAAAAAAAGTCTGCTGATTAATATTGTAAAATTCATCATAATATATTTGTCAACAATTTCATATATAACAGACTTCCATGGGAATGTAGGTAATAAATTTTTAAAAAATTTTATAAAAGTATTGATATTGCAAGTAACAAAGAAAAAGGCTAATATTAATCATAATTATATGTGTTCTAATCTGATTACAAAATAATCAAGTAAAGGATGCTATTCATATATATATATGAAGCCTTTTGAGTATAGCAGAAGAGCTGTTGCACGTGCAGAGAAGCAAATTCAAGGTATTACTCTTCTATTCAAAAAACCTCATTACTCTTATTTAAAAAAAAATAATAATAATAAGTCAAGAACAATCATCATTGCTGTTTATTTAAATACTTACCAGAGTAACAATATTACTTTCTTAAAAATGTATGTATTAAAAAATGTACACTTGGTAATTGTCATAAATAGACCCAAGAATCTTAAAAAAAAAAAGGTTGCTATTATTGCGTATGTAAAACCATCTATTTAAATATATATTAAAACTCAGAAAGGAATAGTATCTTTAGTGAGCGTGAGGGTCCTCCTGGACAGGTTCAGGGTCAACATTGATGGTTGTGTCTATTCTTAAAATGGCTATACAAGCTTCTAAAGCAGATTTTAATGATTTTATTTTACTCATAGAAGGTTCTATAACACCCTTTTTCAATTCATCAACAATCTTTCCGTTGATTAAATCTAAACCGTAGTTTTTATATTTCTTTTTATCTATGTTACTTTGTGAAACAGCATGATATGATCTTAGTTTAGCTATTAAATCACTAGAATCCTTTGCTGCATTGATGGCTAAAGTCTTAGGGATGACCAGAAGACTGTTAGCAAACTCAGAGATGGCCAATTGCTCTCTAGATCCTACAGAAGTGGCAAAGTTATCTAAGTAAATATTCAAAGCACTTTCAACACATCCACCACCACAAACAACAAATCCGCTTTCTAAAGTTCTTTTAACTACACATAATGAATCATGAACTGATCTTTCGACTTCATCTAAAGAGTAGTCGTTTGGCCCTCTTAAGATTATACTGGATGAAGAGTGTTTAGAAGTTCCTTTAACCAATATACATTCGTCATCTGATATTTTAGCTTGAATGACTTCTCTACATGTACCAAGACTTTCCTTCTCAAAGACTTCGTCACCTTCCAAATTACTCATTGAGGAAATTAATGTAGCGCCGGTGGCCTTTGCAATTCTCTTTAAGTCTTCCTTTAAACAACGTCTAACGGCCATACATCCATTTTCAACAAATGTTTTCAAACATAAATCATCAATACCCTTTGTGGTTAAAATGACTTGTGCTCCTGCATCAATGATCTTTTGGCATCTTTCCAAAACTAAGGTTTGTTCTCTCTCTCTAATCTTTTCAAGTTGTTCAGGGTCTTGGATTTCAATTTTCACACCCATGGCCATTCTTGCTTTTTGCAAGTTGATATCCAGACATGCAACTTTAACAACACTGCTGCTATCTTCAAATGAACCCAACTTCTTAGGCATGGCTTGGGAGGCTACTGTACAGTTTAAGGCGTATCCATCAACTAAGAAACTCTCAAGGGCAGATTTCCCATGTGCTTTTAAAATGTTGATAGCCTTGACAGGGTATTTGACTTCACCTTTACCATTTGTGGTTTTAACTTTTAAGATTGAGTCTACAACTAGATTGGCAAAGAAGTCGTCATCCAACCCTATGATCTTTGAGGACATTGAAGTCTTTGCAATGTTTAAAAGGACATCCTTTCCTAAGCTGTCAACATCCATTTGTAAGTTGCTTTGAATGTATCTTATGGCTTCGTTAAGGGCTAGTCTATACCCATTAATAACAACGGATGGATGTAATCCCATGACTCCAATCAGTTCATTGGCTCTTCTAAGAAGTTCTGCTGCTACAATAACAACAGAAGTTGTACCATCTCCCACTTCTCTGTCTTGTTGTTGGGCCAACTCAACTAGAATTTTTCCAGCTGGATGTTCAACATCTAAAAGGGATAAAATAGTTGCACCGTCGTTTGTCATGGTGAACTCACCTGAGGCTGAGTCTACTAACATTTTGTCTAACCCAACAGGTCCCAGAGATGACTTGATGATGTTTGATACAGATAATGCTGCTAACACATTTGAGTTTCTTGTTTCAGAAGGACCATACTTGGTACCTGATAAAAACAAAGTAGAGTTGTTTGTATGTGAAGAGTTTTGAAACATTTTTTTTTTTATTCTTTATTTCGAGGGGGAAGGAAATTTTGATGGAGCTGATGTATTATTCTACAATTGTACTAATAATGTGTTCTCCAATGGATTTTCTATAAATTTCTTTACTGTTTCAGTTATTTCTCACTTTCTTAATTGTATTTATATAGATATTTAATATAGAATCAGTAATGATCTTGAGTATGTACAAGACCAATAAGGATGTCTTAATGCAATGACTTAAACTTTTGATAAAAATTAAATAAGTAAAAAAAAAAATTTTCCTTCCACTTAATATTTTGATAGTTTCAATGTGTAAAAAAAAAAAAATTCAAACACCAACTTTACTAATGGGTATTTTCATTTAAAGAAAGAAAGAAAAATTTAATTAATTATTTCTTTACAGAAGAAGAAAAATATATTATAAAAAACGTGACCAAATATTTTTTTTAAAATAACCATCAAACCTTAGTTAAATAATTCTTTCTTTCTTTTTTTTTAGTTAGTTGCAATATATACACACAACATAACAATATAATCACCTGTATAATACTATATATATATGTATCTCTAATACTTGATAATAACACTAAGGAAACAAAGTATTAGCTTGAATAGATGTGTATTAAAGATGTTTATGTTTTCTCTATAACAACTTTTAGATTAATACATACATTTATACTAATACTGTGTTTATTAAGTTATTTAAAGAACGTAAATATTATGTCAACTACAATATATATATAAAAAACTCGTGTATTCTAAAGATTAGATGTGTATGTAACGTTTTGTACAAACCATTAGATAGCGTGTTCAATCTAGCCACTAGTCTTTTTTTTATTATTACTATTTTATGAATAGTTTTATGTATAATATCTATGAATTGAACTACTAAAATAATCTAATAATTTCGTGTGTGGTTGTTTCTCATATAAACCTAAAATACCTTGGATATTGTAAACGTTTCCTATGTATAGGGAGCAAAAAAGTGACAAAGGGTTACCTATTTCTTTTAAACTGAAATTTGAAAAAATATATAATTAAGCATAAATTAGTTGACTACTTGAAAGATAATGATTAAAAAGAAAGTTTAAAATACGTTAAATAAACCTCTACTTCCTTTCATTCATCACTTAAGCCTATAACCCTTTAATATACAGGTAAATAAGAGCTATATATATAACTTGATAAAATAGATTATATTTCGTGTTTATTTGTTTATATATATAATGGTTAATTCTTGTTTATTATATAACTTCCTTTTCCCCCCTATGCTTAAATTTGTAGTCTTCTATTTGCTAACAGAAGTGTGATTTCTCATATGAAAAAATGAATAAAAACTTATAAACAAAAATTTATTATTATTATTATTATAATTTTAGATTATTTAATTTTTATTCAAACTCTAATTGAACAAATAAATGCTTTGTATTATTTTATTTTATATTTTTTTTTAATCTTATAAAATAACACATTTCTTGGATTTCTTGACAACAGGAGGCTCAAGGGCAGCAACAATGGCTTCGTCAAAAACGTTCTTTAACCCTTTTTGAGTAAGAGCAGAACACTCGACGTATTTGACAGCCCTTAACTCTCTGGCTAATCTATCACCTTGTTCTCTAGAAATAGGTCTTAATCTTTGTCTTTGCAGCTTTTCCAAAATGACTTTATCATCTCTTAAATCAACTTGAGTACCTACAATCAAGCATGGGACACCAGGACAGTGGTGGTGAACCTCTGGGAACCACTTTTCTTTAACATTTTCAAAACTAGGTGGAGAAATGACAGAGAAACATACTAAGAAAACGTCTGTGGAAGGGTATGAAAGGGGTCTTAATCTGTCGTAATCTTCTTGGCCTGCGGTATCAAACAACCCGAGAGTGTATGGTTCATCACCAATCATCACTGTAACTGCATAGTTGTCAAAGACAGTTGGAATATAATCAGCAGGAAATTGGTTTGTGGTATATGATATTAATAGACAAGTTTTACCAACGGCACCATCACCAACTACTACACATTTTAGAGTTTGCATCTTTTTGTATTTTTATTTTCTTTTGTATCAGTTAATTTTAGATAACAGTTTTTATAATGAAGTTATCAAGTTTGGTTGTTATATACTTTTATATGTAGTATTATCTTTCTCTTTAAATATATATATATTTGTTTTTAATATCTTGTTTATTAATTAAATAGCTTATAAAACTTGACTTGTTTAAAGTAACATTTAAAACCCCCATCTTTTTTTTAAAAATAATATAAGCCTTGTAATTCATTTCAAAGTATTATTAACACTAATATTAGATGTTTTTATTTTTTTTAAAATAATAATAAAAGGATTTGTTATTTTAGTAATTAATTAATTAATTAATATTTTATTTAGTAGATTAAAACTTAAAAGTTACATTTTATTTTTATTTTTTAATTACTTACTAACTAGCTAACTAGGTAACTAACTACTATTTTAAATAAAAAAAAAGAGTGTAAAAAAAAAATTGCTTTGTTTCTTCTTTTAGAAAAAGAAAATTTTTTTTTTTTTTTTCTTCTCTCTATCTCCTTCTCTTCTAAGATATTAAACATACTCAATACAGTAAAAGTATCGGATATAACATGTACATTAAATAAATGGGAAAACCCTCAAAATACAATTACCAAAACAATTAAAATTAACAAGATTGATAATATTATTAAGTAAATAATGATTTATACATACTTTTTTTTTTTTTAAACAAGATACTTATAGATATATATATATATATTTAGTTCAATTATTATTATTCTTCTTCTTCTTCTTCACTAGACTCTTCATCATCTTGTTCTAGCCATTCAATCCATTTACATACAATGGAATTGATTTCAGATTGTCTATGTTCCTCAGTTAAATCCTTGTACCACCACAAGAGAGCGTGTTCTTCCTCTATGACATCAAGGTTGTATAGTGTATTGAAGGATACAAAGGCAGCATTGCTTGAATCTTTGATTTCAAATGATTGTTCGGTTAAACAAGTCTCAATGACATTCATTAAATCTATGAAATCCTCCTTATCAAATGTCACTCTCTTTAAGAGTGGTCCCCATGTGTTAAGCACCTTGATGGTAGCTTCCTTCACAGGCAGTGTGCCAGTCTTAACAAACTTGTGAACTCTTTTATAAATGGAAGTACATACAGCCAATCTCACTTCATGGTAAGATACATTCATACTCATTCTTAATGTGTTTAGTTCCAGTAGTGCAGTGTCTAAGTCATGGTTGTTTTCCAAAGCTCTGTCCATTGTGGCTATTCCTTCAGTCATGAAATCTTCTTCATCTTCCTCTTCTTCCTCATCTTCGTAATCATCACTATAGTCAAAGTCCTCGCCGTCTTCTGTGTAATAACTTGTGGATGACATGGACCTTTGTTTTTTCTTTCTTTGCTTAGGCTTTTTCGTGGTTGATATTATGGAGTCATCGGATAATGTGGCTTGTTCTAGTTCATACTCAAGAGAGTTTAGATCATGTTCTGGTAGTGTATAGTAGCCCTCACTGTTCTTGCTCAGTACCACCGTGCTCTTTTTAATTCTTTTAGAGAGCTCATTTACTGCAATGTTTGTTTGTAAGGAAGAAATCTTGTTGTCTTTACTAGTAGCCTCGTAATCGTCATCTTCAGATGACATTGTTCCTAAACTATCGTTATCATCTTCATCACCTTCTTCTTCTTCTTCTTCATCATCTTGAGAATCAGAGTCTAAAGATGATGAGGCTGAAATATCTTCATCCTCAGAAGAGCCCTCAGAATCCCAACCGTCATTGTCAGAGTCAGAATCATAAGCTAAAGGCTCCTCTTCGGCCCTTAATAGTCTAACACCCAAGAAGTTTTTATGGCTTACTTTAACATCCTTGTTAATAATACAATTTTTCATGGAGGAAGAAATGTTACAGTTGTCTGCAATTAAGGAATGGAATATCTGAGATCCGTTTAATATGGTGTTGTTGTCCCAAATGTAGGAGTTCTTAATCACACAGTTTTCCCCTATAACAACATTCTCTCCTATAACACTATTCTCAATGATTGTGTTGTTACCAATGCTAGTGTTTTTCCCTATAGCACTGTTCTTTTCAATGATACATGATTGGGCTAGCACGACGTTCTTTTCGTCCTTGTATATATTTGGCATTTCAAAGGAATAGTCATTCAAGTTTTCAATACTCAATGGATATATGCTTCTGTTGATAAGATCTTGGGAAATGGTGTCATAAGTTTGCCAAGATTCAACTCTGGAGCAGTATTCGTTTTCAGTAATGTAGGAGTAGATATGTTTTTTTAAAAGATCACTAGCCAAAACACCCTTTGTGAAATCAGATCTTAGTGATTGGTAGTCAAAATTCTCTTGGAAAATAGCAGGAACAGCAGCTGTACAAATATCAACATGGCAATCAACTAGATCGTTTCTCAAGATAAAGTCTGTATCCATATCCATCGGAATGTCATCAAACAAATCTGGATCAATGTCAATGGTGGCCCCTTTGGTGTTGTTGAAGTTTTCATGGTAGTATAGACATCTGTTTGAAGCCTCTTGGATCATGAATGTAGCTGAGGTTTTTCCTCTTAGCTTGTCTCTAGAATCAGAACATGTACCTAAACACATAGTGGAAATATAATCTCTATCTGATTTTTTCTTTTCCAAATGGAAGTTATAAGCCTTTTGGAAATCTAAGTTACTGATCAAATCACCCATAACCAAGATGAAGTCACCAGAGATTATGCCTCTGTTATCAATATCTCTCATACAATCACCTATAGATCTTGACTCCACAGAGTTGATAAAAGTTACTTTGAATGGAAGCCAATCAAACTCTGATTTTATATAGTTTTCAATTTGCTTTAAATGAATACCACACACTAAAATCACTTCGTCTACTTTAGCCTGTTTCAAAAATTCAAAGGTATAAAACAAAAGTGGTTTGTTACATAGTTTCATCAAACATCTAGGTTTATCATATGTCAATGGAAGAAATCTAGTTTCATAAGAGTCAGTTAGCACAACTGCTTGTAGTTTAACTTCATCTTTATCTTCATTGAACACATTGGATACTACCAAATTAGATGATCTTCCTGTTTTCTTAGCCATTTTGTAAGATGATATGTCTATATATATATATATATCTGGTAATGGTTTGTGAGGTAATTATTAATTAATTTTTCTTATTCAATAATATATATATTTATTCTATTAATAAGAAGAGTAGTGATTGATCTCGAGTTAAAGTTATTAAATTTTAAAATAAAAAAAAAATTTTCATTCTTTCTCTTCGCTTTCTCGTCTTCTTCTTCTTCTTCTTCTTCTTCTTTATTGAGAAAAAAATTAGTCAACTTTTTTTTTTTTTAGTGAAAATAAAAAGTAGTCACATGATATATAACTGTCACATGATGTAGTGTATATCTTAATTATCATTTAAATATATATTTTGTATTGTCGGTATAAAATAAATAAAATAATTACAGTTTTGTTTTTTAAAGTTTTTTTACATCAAGAAATGTTATTTATTACAAAGAAGAAGAAGAAGAAAAAAAATTTTTTTCAATTATTTTTTTTTATTTTATAAAATTTACACACATCAAAAAATATTTACTTTTAAGTGATAATTTTTTTATTTATTTTTCTTTGTTAAATAACATTATAATTATTAACTCATCATTACTTATTAAATAAACTAATTGTATATATATATGAATCATATAGAAGTCAAACCAAAGAAAACTAATAATTAATTAATAAAGATATATATTTATATATATTTATATTTATATAAATATAAATATCTCTTTTACTCTCTCTTCAGTATATGTATATTGTTATATACATATATATTCATTTGTTATTATAATAATAGATTTGATATCTTTAATAAGAACTAATAACTTATACCATTCGCTTATAATACCCTTTATTAGATAATCTACAACTATTAATTAATTATTTTGTTTATTTATAAATAAGCAAACACCAAGAAAAGAAGAAAAAACAAAAAAATATCAGATCATTCGGATAGATCAGTACACATTACTAATAGTAAACAACTTAACTTCTACTTATTATTTGATATTATTACTATCAACAAGAAATAAGTAAAATATCATAGACAGATAAAAAAAAAATCAAAAACTATTGCTACTAATACGGCACTTCGGAACATATCAGTCACCATTTATTTTTTATTTTTAAATTGTATATCTGACTCTCCTGTTATTAGTAATCAATCATAACATTTGTCAAATAGCTTAATTATTAAAAGAGAGATAGAAATAGGAAAATTAAAGAAAACTTATTTTTTCAAAAAAAAAAAAAGATTATTACGGATAGTTTTTTCTTTATTAAATAGCTCTGATTAAAAGACATCTTATCGGGACTGTATCACAAACACTCCCATCAACTTACACTATTACTACTAAATAGTACTTACCAAAAAAAAAAAAAATAACTGTTTTACTTAAGAAGAAACTCCTTTCTAATACGGAAATATTAAAGGATTTATTATTCAAAGTTATTTGTTGAAATTTTTATTAAAATAATAATTAGAAGAAGATTATTTCTGCCGCAATCGTCGTTAGCCAGAAAGAAAGAAAAAAAAATTTTTTTTTTTCAAGATATATATTTTTCTCACTCATAAAAGTCTGAAAAAAAAATAACTAACTACTAACGAAGATATAAACAAATCTTATTGAAAAAAAATAAAGGAAAAAAATGATTGAATTAGCAACTATGCTTAGAACAAGCTTGGGTGATGAACATGACCTTATTAAAGACATCAAAGTCACTGTTCAAGAATATATAAACGCCCTCAGCTTAGAGCCAATTTCCCCTGGAAGTAGCAACGGTGCATCTCCACAAGAGGGAACATCTCCAATTCCAAACATCAATCCCAACAAGCCAGGTATTGGAAGTATTCATAAATCTCTATGGAGTCATCAAGTCAGCACTGACCACAGCCGTGACTTCATCAACATTCAAAGTATATGGAACTCTGTTCACCTTCCTATTTTAAAACGGTTTTATGGATTAAAACTGGAAATTTTAAAAAATCACAACATCTATAATGATCATGACTATAAAAAACTAAGAGACAACGTTGGCTGTATTGTGGAATTGAGAAAGCTTAACAATAAGTTCCATAAGTTCTTAAAAAAGGTTTTTGAATTTTATTACAGTTGCTTTATAGATTATTTAAATGTTCATGGCAAAATATTTGGATCGAAGTATGCATTGTCAAATGATTGCTGGAACAGATTAAAAAAGGAAGGTATATTCATAGGAAAGGAATCTTCCTCTTCCAGTTCTTCCTCCGCAGCTGCAGCTGCTTCTTCTACTTCTGCTTCTTCCTATAACAAGAATAACTCATTTGATTCATCTAGTAACAATTACAACAACAACAATTACACTCCATTTTCTAACAAAAATATTTTCAAAAGACCTCCTTTGTTCCAAAAGCCCTTTGTCAACAAAGCTAACTTCAGTGATGTTTCCTTAAAGGATGCAAAGGATAAAATCCTAATTGATATTTATAACATTTGCATTAATATTGCTACTTTAAACTATTACTCAACAATCATGGAAACTATGAACTACAGAGTTAGCTTATTCTCCAAAGTTTTGGAATGGTGCACAATGGCTCAAGTATTTGAAAATCACGACAGAAGAGATAAATCAGTCTCTGGTGAGGATTTTTCCAGACACCACCTTTTAAAGGCTTCTGTCTACTTCAAATGTGATTCTTTTGGTGAGGCTGTTTTGTGTCTCTTCAGAAATGCTCAAAAGGATACTGCTTCTAATGACCATGAAACTATTGATATGATTAACAACATGCTTGATGTCAACGGAGTTCAATATAAAAAAATAAGCACACAATTGGAGAAGCTAGATGCTATGAATAAGGACAAATCCAACAGATTCATCATCAATAAAGAAATTATACAGGAATACTTTTTGTACTGTTGGAATGAGAATTTCCAAAGTAACTTAAACACTATCGATAAACCAGTCTTTTCAAACGATTACTATTATAGATACGATGTTTTGAAGGAAAAGATTTCTATTAGATACAAAAAAAACATCCAGCCAATTTACTTAAACATCTTATTAAGTTTCAGTGGTTCTGTATTTTTAAAAAGTTGTAACAAAATAACAGATGATTATTATAAATTCTGTCTTGACTATATTCTCTTTGTCATGAACAATGTTATATTAAAGGAGTTTTACAATCTTCCTCACATTGGTGCCATCAAAACTTTTCAAATTGATTATGAATATATGGCGTTTATAAGAGTTCTGCTGCAGTTTATTAAGAGCGATTCTCACTTTTTGAAAATCATTATGAATGACAAGTCTTTAATCAAAGCACTAGCCATTTTTGTAAACATCTGTAACAAAAAATTCCCTGACATTTTCAAAAAATATATCCCCAAGTTTGCTAATGACTCTAATTCGCTCACTGTTTTCTACAAAAAGCCAAAAAGATCAGTTTTACATCAGGAAGATCTGGAGTTACTTCACTGGAAGGATATGCGCTTGTATGACTTCACAGGAGGTAGTCTAGGTGTGCATGGAGAAGAACATTATTTAGAGTATGAACTTCTTAATGAATCAAGACCTATGGTTGATGTTCATAAGGATGAGTTTAAACAAAAGTTGGAAGCTGTTGTTAATACAATTTTCCCTGTTTTAAATCGTTTCAACAACTTAGTTGATAATGAGGATGAAAAGCTAAAGATCATTGACAAGAAATATTGCAATAGTGCAGGCGAAGTACTAAGTTTGTCTTTACCTGCAAAGGATGACAATATTTTACCTAACACTGCTTCATCCAACAACAACAACAATACTACCAATGCTCTAGGCCATAATGGCTCTTCTCCTTCTTCTCATATGAAGCATTCCAGATCTCAGAGAGCAGTTAAATCCCATTCTATGATTATTTCAAAGGATGGTTCTAGTTCACCAATTTCATCTAAATCTGTTTCACAAACTGATAAACCATTTTCTGCCAGCTCAAATATCATTAATAAAAACACAACCCCACATCATTTGACTGGAAAGGGCCATAACAATTTGTCACTAAATAGCACGAGCTCACTTTTGGATAATTCAAATAGCACGAGCTTCAATGAAAACAAACCTAAAATTACTCATAGATCTCATTCACAGCCTATATTGAATTCGGTATCACCAATTTCGGCTTTAAATAAACTTGATATTAACAATAATAGTAACAATAACAACAGAAATATTAACTCTTTGAATAAGTCTCGTTCTGAGGAAGCTGAATTTGGTTTACCTGGAGAAACTTCTGTTACAATCGAAATCAAAGATAACAATTCAAGAATTGTAACTCCAGTTTCATCCTTGAAAGGTTCTGAAGCTTTGAAGTATAGTGAAAAGTCCGTTGGAAGTGACACTATGTCATCACCAATGTCGCAAAACAAAATGAATTATGGAAACAATAATATGTTTATGTCATGGGACTCTAATGTTCTCTCATCAATCTCAAACTCTGGTGTTGAATATGGAAATGGCTTCTCACCAGCTCCACAAAATTATTCTCACCCAACATCAGGTTATAGTAGTGCTAATACTAATAATAATAATAATAATAACGCTGCAAATAATTACATGGGCTCTTCCTCTGCATCAATTGTAAACTCGGGATCTGCTGGATATATGGGCTATATGCAAAATCAATATAACTCCACAGGTTTAATGTCTAATGGCATCAGCAACCAAGGTCAACACACTAATCTCCAGCAACAACACCAACAACAGCAACAATACAACTCTTTGATTAATTCTATGGGAAATTTTGGATTTGCAAGCTCTTCTCAACAGCAGCAATACGTGAATCCTTCACTCTCAGTGTCATCATTTGCTGGTTTTGCAGACACAGCCGCTCACAATCAAAGTGGAAGCATGTCTTTTACTCAAGGAAGTCCTTTCACTCCATCTGACTCAATTTCTCTAGATACAAAGAGCAATGGAAACAATCAACAAAGAAATTCATACTCCTTATATAGCAATGCGCCAAGCACGGCCCCCGAAGGAACCCCTGAAAAGGATTCCTCATGGGGTAATAACAATGTGTTTAACCAAAGATCTCAACAACTATCAGTGGTTTCTTCCAACTCCATTTGGGACAATGGTGCAAGCACACCCACAACAAGCAACTACCAGATGCCAATGCAGAGTGTTTACCAAATGAACCAGTATCTCTCTTCAACCATGTCCAATGGGTCCCAAGCTTCTCAATCTCACATGCAAGCTCCTAATGCTGGTATTTCCAAGGGCAACCAGCCTCAACCTGGACCAATAACTGCCACAACCAACTCAGTCAATGCATTTGGTCAAGCCACATCACCCCTAGGTAATGGCGGGTATGGGTTTTCCTCTGTTTCTGCTGCAGTAGGATCCGGAGGAAATATGGCTGTGGATGGACATATTCCAGAACAACAACAACATCAGCAGCAGCAGCAACAACAACAACATCTTGGGATTCCAAGCCATGGGTCATTTGAGGTGAGCAGCCAAAGATACAGAGATGTGTTTGAAGGGGACAGGATAACGCCGTTTGCAAGTCTGCAGAGATCAGACTCGGATCATACGTGGTATGGACAGTAGATGCACACATGAAAGGGTAGTGAATATATAAGAGAAGCCTGATATTACTTAACAAGTTATCTTCTTCTTCTACTTTATTTCTATGTTTTATTTGTAACTTTCTTCACAACACTTCCTCTTTCTTATGACGCTGTCTTTGCTGACATTCTATAAAGGTTTACAGTTATTTTTTTCTATTTTTTTTGTTTCTTATTATTATTATATATGTTTATGTATTAAAGTAAATTATAGATTTTTTCTAATTTTAAATTGTATAAATAACAATAAATTACTTATTTGTTAAATAAATATGTTGTTATATAATTAATGCTAAGGTAGCTAATTAACGTTGCATGACCCGATAACTAAAACTCTTAATCGGGTCAATCATTTGTATCAACGTCTTTTGCATGTTTGCGTTTCCTTTGAAATCCGTATTTAAATTGAGTGGAAATCTGCCTTAGTTCTTTCTGTCTTGCTTTTTTTGTTTCAGGGCTGCTCATATATAATGGTCTTACTGGAGAATAATCGCAAGGAATTCTAAGTTTCTCACAGTTACTGCAACGATCTTTTTCTTCTAAACACTTTTTCTTTCTTAATCTACATGTCCAGCATCCATTTTTAGATCTAGTTCTCACCGGTTTTTTTTCTACATTTTCTGAACTATTATATGCATTGTTTTCACTAATAAGTGTTTTATTTTTATCCTCTTTAAGATTGCCAGAAGTGCTTTTTGTATCTTTTATGTCTATCTTTCCATTTTTTAATTGTGGGTTCATTGTCTTCATGTTATCTTTATTGTTTTGAATATTATTTACAGAAAATGTGTTATACGATCCATATTGGGATAATGTAGTAATTTGATTAAGTGTTTTGTTAGTTAATTTGATATTTCTTGATTCTATTGACTTTTTGAGGTTATTGCTGGGATTATTCGATATTATTATTTTGAAGTTATCTAAATTTCTTATAATCAATGAATCGTTTTCTTTACAGTTTTGTTGAACATTTTTGCTCTTCTTTTTGTTATCATCTTCATCTACATCCAATATTCTTTTAAAGTCGGTTATATCTTTGTACTCGGATGATAATCCATGAGAAGTCTTGAATCTATTTTCAATCATCATTTTCTTTATGTTCAACTGAGCCAAATCCAGAAAATCAAAAGTATATCTGTCACTTTTGCTATCAAATTTTCTTTTGGAAAGCTTGATTATCCTCATTGATTTTGCAAATTTCACCTTTTCATCATCATTGTAATCATTATCGTTTTGGAAGTATGTCAAATCTCTATAGCACTTGACAAAAATTTTATGATCATCTTCTGATCTTTGTGGTTTAGACTTTTTCATCTTTCTAATTCTTTTTTGAATATCTCTGGCATCAATAAAATTAGATTCTAAGTCACCCATCTCTTGAAAGACAAACCCTGTTCGTTTATCGGTTGGTTTCTTTGACTTTAAAGGTGATGATTTTTTTCTTTTAACTATGTCATCGTTTTTGCTACCATTTTCATTAGTACTATTTGAGCTATGCAAAGCCTTTGCTGCATTTAAAAGCTCATCTAAGCCATTAAACTGACTATTGCTATGTGCTGAGTTGGAAGTTAAAAAGCGAGGTAAAACATTATGGAACCCTAAATTAGAGTGGCTTTTTATGAGCTCTATTGAATCCTCACAATTGTTTTGAGATAGTATGTTGGTGGAATAGTTAATGTCATATGATCTAGGCGGTGAAGATGCCATGTAATAGGAAGTTAAAGCCTCTGTTCCAGAAAATTGTTTTACAAAATTTTCTTTGGGTATCAGACTCTGCATTTCTTTTGAGAATTTAAATAGGTTATCATTTTTTGGTGTAGCTGTATAGATTTTTTTTCTGTTAAATTGTAAATCTAAACTAGACATAGGACGCTTTTGGCTAGAGTTATTTATCTGTTTGAATTCATCAAAGACAAAGTTTGATCCTTTACTTATAGATTTTTCATTAAATTCTCCATAAGGCCTGCTTAAAGTGAATGGTGTATTTTTTTTATTAAATAAATTGCCTTCATCTCTGGATATAGATGATCTTGTCATTTTAGCGTAAGAATCAAATGATAGAAGTCTGTTATTCACAGCATTAGATGCACTTTTGCGGTGTTTAGATGAATTATCAAATATGTCATAGTTATTCTGTAAAAGATTCAATCCCATTCCATATGGTCCCATGTTAACATTCTGAAATCCATTTTCATATTGACCAAGAGTGGCACTACCCTTTGAAATATTGACATTACTTAATTCAGCTATATTTGAGTTTGTAAATGGCCTTGATGAGTTCAGTTGAAATTTTTTTTTGATGTAAATATTCTTATCATTGTTGACACCTATTTCTGAATGATCTGAGTTAAAAAATGACATATCATAAAATGGGGTTTTTTCTGAAGATGGCACTATGTCTGAAGTTGATAGAGGGTTTTTTCCATCATCCTTGTCTTCCATTTTGTTTTTCTTATTGTGTTTTCGTTTTTATCTTTAAATTATGTTATACATTAAAGAATATGGTTTAATCCATATAATTGACCATATAATAATGTAGGGTATGCAATAAACACTTGGCCTTGTTAAATATGTTAGAAATATAAGTAAACTAACTTTGCTTGTTGTTTTTGAAATAATAGTAATAAACTCTTGTTTGGGTTCTCTATATGCTACTTATCTGGCATTTAAAGTGTTAAGATGTCAATAGTTGATTATCTTATGAATAATCATTTAAATTAAATATCTATAAATAAATCATTTTTTTTTCCAAATATTTCAAGTTGTTTAGTAGAATTAATCTTTTCTAATAACAGGTAAGGTTTAGATAATAACACTCCATTATCCCTTATTTGTTATTGCCAATTTAGTCAAAAAGACCCAAATAGGAAAAATATGTAAAAAGCTTTCAACATGTGATATAATTTTTATTTTTTTTAATAAAATAATTTTTTTTTAGTAGTATTATGAAATAATTTTTTCAAAGGTAAAACAAACAAAAAAATACTTTTTTTTTTTTAGATCTCTCTTTCTCTTACTTGTCCTTTCTATTTATGTAAATAATTATTTATTTATTTACCTTTAGAATGATGCTTTACTAAGATATTCAGTGGTATATAGATCAATTAGGTTTAGGTAATGAAGCAACAAACAATAACCTGTAAATAACTATATAGATATTTATATAAAGAAGTTTGTTACTGGATATATTGAATTTATCTTTATTTTACATACAACTATAAAATAAGGGAACGTTGTTATTTAACTTACAATCTATTGTGGAGGGCATAAATACAGTGATCCCTAACAAATTTTTTTAGAATTAAATACAACAGATATACTCAATTATAGATACCTTAATAGACACTAACCAAAAATAAGGTTTTAAAATTAATAAAAAAAAGTTGCTTTCATTCAGAGTAAACATTAGTCATCTAAAGATAATCTATATACACATTTATTAAAATATGACGGGAACTGATGCATATATATTGGGCTCTGAACTTAGGTTTCATAAATCAGCTTATCCAGAAGAACAGCATACATATATTAGTGACGGTCTAGTGAATTCAGATCAAAATAGATTTTACCCAATGAAACAAAACAACAGCGGGAAATTAGTGAAAGACAACGATGCAGATGAAGCTAAGTATGATCATGAGA
This sequence comes from Hanseniaspora jakobsenii, assembly GCA_030573515.1. Classification (NCBI taxonomy): domain Eukaryota; kingdom Fungi; phylum Ascomycota; class Saccharomycetes; order Saccharomycodales; family Saccharomycodaceae; genus Hanseniaspora; species Hanseniaspora jakobsenii. The sequence goes on from JAJMDK010000002.1 coordinate 115,877, forward strand.
CATCATCTCAAAGAGACTGTAATATAGAAAATTGTAACAATAATAGCAGATCAGATGTTAATTCAAATAATGAGATTGAAAGTTTTTCAAGTTTGCATGAGAAAGTAGATCTCACATCTTTGGATTTTAGCAAAAATAATTTAGCTTCAGTATCCATTAGTCACAGTAATAGTATCAAGGTAACACATACAGATTTCAGAAGAAAAAGTTCAGAGCACTTTTTTCAACTAAAGGATGAGCTAATGGCATCTGCTATAAGTCCCAATTATAACAACCTATCTTCGCCTACCACTCCTACCAATAAGAGACTATCTGTAGTCAGCAATAGCTCTTCAAAAAATATAAGTCATCATCATAGGTCTTCAAGGCCTCCATTTTTAGCTTCAAAACATTCACAGATAATACCTGTCCTTTCTGTTAATGATGTTCTTCCGTCTGCACATAATATTAATAGCAACACGATGAATGTCAATATGGTATATAACTCTTCTAAGCCCACAGTTGAATCATTGCACGGAAGCAGCGCAAGAAACAGCCTTTCCATTCAAACGAAAAATAATGGCTCGAAGGAGGATTTGAAAACTCAAAACATAATCTACCCATCTATTAACGCAAATGCCCTTCATGAGTATCATGAAGCAACTAAGCAGACAGAGATTGAGGTAATTGACTACAAAAACAATGAAAGAAAGAAACTGACAACAACAGATAAAATTGATTATGAATTAGTGAAGCAATTGACTAGTCTGAAAAACAAGGAACAGTCCAATAATGAATCTCATACTGTAGACGTAAATTTGCAAACAGAAGCCAATGAGGATAAGACTACCACTCAGAATAATATACAAAATCTGGAAGTTGATGTTATCAATGAAGATTATGCGGAGACTATAATAGACACCCATACAAACTTTACTATAGCTTACAATATGTTGTCAGGAATTCAATCATCTGTAACTAAAGTTAAAGAAAAGGTGGTAAAAAGAAAAACATTACAACATGCAAGGGGAAATAAAAAAAGCCTTGTAGATATAAATGAAAGTGATTTTTCTGCCACTGAAAAACTAAAATTTATAAATAAAGACAAACTTCTATACTCTTTCAAATTTAAGGATTATGCGCCACTTGTGTTTTCCAATTTGAAGCAAATCTTTAAAGTAGATGAGGATCAATATCTTAAATCACTAACATCTAAGCATGTATTGAGTGAATTGAACTCTCCGGGGAAGTCGGGATCTTTTTTTTATTACTCACCAGATAACAAATACATTATAAAGACTATAAGAAGGGCAGAACATAAACATTTAAGAAAACATATCAAGGAGTATTATGAGCATTGCGAAGGGAACCCAGAAACACTAATATCGCAATTTTACGGACTATACAGAATGAAACTTCCCATAAGTATGAAATTTACAAATCCACCAAAGTCTAGAAGAATATACTTCATAGTTATGAATAACGTTTTCCCAATGCATATTGATCAGAGCTTTGATCTTAAAGGTTCATTATTGGGGAGAGTCACCAACATTCCAGAGAGTATGATACCATTGAGAAACAGATCATTTTCTAAGGCATCCACCATTAATAGAATTTCCAAAAATCAAAATTTATCACAACAGGAGGATGATCGAGAGACTGTCAATACAGGGCATTTAAGTATCAGTACTGATTCAAGCTCAGAGAACCCAGTGCCATTAACTTTAAAAGATTTAAATTGGTTAGATAACTCGATGAGGCTAGAACTTGAAGAGAACATATCTAATGACCTGAAATCGCAACTAAGTAGAGATGTATCTCTTTTGAAAAGATTGAATACAATGGATTATTCTCTACTGATTGGTATTCACTTTATAGATACAACAGCTCATTACTATTCTGATGATTTGTTGTCAAGATGCATAGCCAGTAAGGATGGCAATAAACTTTATTTCATTGGAATAATAGACTGTTTAACTAATTACAACATTTTAAAGAAGATCGAAACGTTCATCAAAAGTTTGAGCCACTCTAAAAAGGACATAAGCGCGGTTCCACCAGATATGTATGGTAAGAGATTTATTGAATTTATGGAACAGAATGTGCTGCCCATTGAAAAGAGTGCTGAAAATAAGAACAATATAGTTAAAAGGATAACACATAAAAAAAAAACTAGTTTGCAACTATAACATTTATATATGAGTATCAATTAAAATAAATAACTGTGTTTCTTTCATTATGAAACGATATTTGTAGAGAGAGAGATAGAGAATTTCAACCTTACTTCATTTCAACTCTTAATTAATAATTTTTTTTTGTTTTCTATTTATTGTCATAACTAGAGTACTTAACTTGGAAGTAAGTATTAAACTCAAAGAATGAAGATTAAAGTAGTAATCATAAGATTTTGTTCATTTTTTATTTTTTGTATTTATTTAACAACCCCTTTTTAAGGTTAAAACAAAGAGAAAATAAAATTATGAAACATTGATTAGGGTTATAATTTGTCTGATATTTGTTTGAGATTTTTGTATATATTTAGAAAAGTTTCACATGATGAAGATTTTTTTTTTTTTTTCCTTTCTTTCTTAACTTTTAGCTACATTGTTTTTTTTTTAATTTTTTACGAATTTCTTAAAATAGAAATTTTTATTCTACTTTTTTAAAGCAACTCCTGTTGTTAATTACAAAATCTATTTTATTCTTCTTCTTCTATAATCAAACAAAACATTATAAAACTTCATTAAGTTTCATTGTCTATAAGGTTCATTCTTACGAATTAACATTGGATAAAACTATCAAATTTATAGATTATTATTACATATTTGTGTATATTAAATAATCTAATAACAAAATAAAAAAGAAAACCTTAGTTATAAAACCATACATAAAAACCCTAATTTACTTCTAACTTAGTTTTCTTTTATTATATAAATATATACATATAGAAAACAAAAAAAACAATATGTCATATTACCAACAGCAACAACCTCAACAAGGTTACTACCAACAACAACAACCTCAACAAGGTTACTATCAACAACAACCTCAGCAACAAGGATACTACCAACAACAACAACAGCCACAAGTTGTTTACGTTCAACAGCCACAGCAAAAGAACGACGATGGTAGCTGCTGCGGCTCATGTTGCAAAGTCTTGTGTTGTTTATGCTGTTTAGAAATGCTTTGTGGTGACGCTTGTGGAGGTCCTGATGGTCCACCAGGTCCTCCAGGCCCATAATTGAATGGCTCAAGATAAATTTTATAACATTAATATATTGTTTCTCATATATGGATGCACTGAGACATTCCCTTTTCAAATCCCCTTCTTTTAATTTAATAAAAGTTTTTATTTTATTTTCACTTTCATATGTTTTTTTATATTTCCCATGTAAAAAATAAAAAGAAGCACTTGTGTTATTTTTAAAGACGGCAAAGTATGGAAAACTGTTATCCTACTTAGTTCATTAACTAAGAATGAATGTCTAAATTTTAAAACTTTGCAATCGCATTACTCGCAAGAACAACTTATATCATGGGTTTGCACTGATACTGATTCTAATAAGTCGAGTAGAAACACATAAAGAAAAGAGAAAAAAAGCCATAATAAACCCAACAAACGCAGAATATATCAAACTTAAATCTGTAATATTGTAACAATCATTGGGTATGTAATATATATAAATATATTTTTAACAATAGGAATATAGCTATCTTTTTCTATATAGTAATTACGCATAATTTCAACTTTATATTAATTCAACAATCACAGTAGAAAATTAGTCAAATTTATTTGTGGTTCATATACAAATATACTTTTATAAGGTTCATGTAGTAATTAGACAGAACGATTTGATTATTATTAGGTAAATTGCCAAGAGAATCCAAGTGTATTTGATCAAGTCCAAGCTTATATCTTACTTCTAAACAATATATTTTATTTTAAATATGTTGCATTATTTTATAAGATATTTTATCAAGTAACATAACTGTAAAGTATTATTTTATAAATATTATCTTTGTTTCTTTTTTTTGATAAATGAACATTTCGAAAATTCTTTAACTTGTCAAATTTTTAAAATTATGTAAAAATATGTTTTAGTAATAATTCAATGGCAACCCTGAATGATGCTTAATATCATATTTCAACTTACAAACTCAAGTTGAACTACACCAATCAAAATTATAACGTTCTATTTTATACTTATATATAATATTTTTTAGTTATAACTTTTTCCGTCTCCAATTTAAGCATGTTGAATTTTTACATGAATGTAAAAAAATGCTCGATTAGCTCAGTTGGTTTAGAGCTTCGTACTTATATCGGAACAGTTTCTTTGAAACGTTCATATACCTAAGAAATGCGGCGGTCACCAGTTCGATCCTGGTATTGAGCATTATTTTCTTATTTTTTTTGCTTTTGCCGAAGTATAAACTAACGCGTTAATTATTATCTTTAACGGAAACAAACACACACGATAAATTTGCGATGTTTAATTTCCACTCACTTCTTCTTTTTTTTTTTTACATAAATCAATAGAACGAATACTAGATTGCAGAAACATGTTGAATGACCATGGATCTCTTCGTTGATTTGAGTCTATAAAGTGGTGTAAACTTACAAAAAAAAAGATCTTTTTCTATGAATAATATAAGAATAGTATTTGTGGCTGAGAAAAATTCAATTGCCAAAACGATTTTTCAGCATCTGACAAGAGGTAACAATGACACAAATGTTTTTGATTCCACGTACCAGTATGTAAAAAACTACCAATGTTATATAAACAATACATCATTATTTACGAAATATACCAATCATCCCCATTCAAATGTAGAAGTGATAGTGACCTCAGTTGCGGGGCATCTCACGAGTTATGAAATTCAAGGAAGGAACACTATAAACAGATGGTCGCAAACGTTGGAAGAGCATTTGCAAGTCCTTACAGAAGTCCCCTTGGAAAACAAGTTTACGGAAATGAAACAAGGTACAAAGACTGTCAATGTTGGGGAACTCATTGCTAAAAACATCAAGCAGGTATGCAAAAAGGCAGATCATATAGTTATATGTACGGATTGTGATAGAGAGGGTGAATATATTGGATGGGAGGTGTTCATGGCCGCAAACTATGGTACTGCCTTTAAAGATAAACTGGATTCATTGACTTTAAATAAGCCCATTGGTGGGTCAGTAGTTTTCAATAGAGGAAACACATGGAGAATGAAATTCTCTCATTTGGAATATGGGCATATTATGAATGCCATTCGAAATCCTACACATCTTAATGAAGATATTATTAATGCAGTTCGTTGTAGAAGTGAGATTGATTTAAGGTCCGGTGCCAGTTTCACTAGACTTCTAACGAATTACTATAGACAACTACCAGAACTGAAAGAAACGACCAAAGTTGTCTCATACGGACCATGTCAGTTTCCCACACTAGGATTTGTAGTTGATAGATTTGATAGAATTCAGGCATTTACTTCTGAAAAGTATTGGTCAATTTTCCTTAAACTAGATATCTTTTCCACAAAACTCAAATGGGATCGTATGAGATTATTTGACAGATTTGTGGTAGCCCAAGTGTATGAAAACTTGATAAATCTTGAGCCAGACTACGTAAGGGTGGATAGTCTTGTATCAAAAACAGTCCAGAAATTCAAGCCATATCCTATCACCACAGTAGATTTACAAAAGGACTGTTCCAAATTTTTCAAGATGACTGCAAAGAACTCGCTATCTGCTGCAGAGAATTTGTATCAACAAGGTTTTATTTCCTATCCTAGAACTGAAACCAACAAGTTTGCATCTAATTTTGATTTCAAAAAAATAGTAAACCAGCTTCAAAACAATGGTGTCTATAGAGAGAAATTCACTTACACTCTAGACACTGAAAATGGATCTAATTTTAGTATACCAAGAAACGGAAATAAAGATGATGGTGCGCATCCGCCAATACACCCTGTATTGTCAATATCTCACGAAAAATATTCGGGATTAACAGCAAATCAAAAGACAGTGTATGATTACATAGTACGGAGATTTTTAGCAGGATGTTCAAAGGACGCAGTTGGAGAAGAAACTTCACTGTCTGTTAGATGGGGTGTATCAAGGGAAGATAGCATTAATAATAAAACAGGAGAAATGTTTCACGTATCCTTTTTGAAAGTAAAAGAAAGAAACTGGCTCAATTTTATGCCATTTATAACCTGGGGTGCAGGGTCGAAGAAGTTAGAGGAAGAAATTGAAAATAGTAAAGAACTACTGAATAATCTCAAAGTTGGTGATTTCTTAAAGATAAACGAAAGTGGAATGAGTGAGGGAAAAACAGAAAAACCTAAACCCTTGACAGAATCAGAACTGATCACACTGATGGACAAAAATGGTATTGGAACTGATGCCACCATGGCAGAGCACATTGAGAAGGTTATTGGTAGAAACTACATTGAAAAGGTTGATAAAAAGTATTTCTTCCCAACAAGATTAGGAGTGTCATTAGTGCATGGATTTCAAGATATTGGGTTAGAAGACTCAATTACCAAGCCGTTTTTTAGAGGAGATTTTGAGCGCTCATTGGTTGACATTTGTGACGGGAAAGTTTCATTTGAAGTCATTCGAGATCAAGTAATCAAAAGATATGCGGACTATATTAAAAAAACCCACAACAATATAAAAATGCTTGGGAATTCCTTTGAAAAATCTCGCTCTATAGAAAACTCAATCAGAAAGAAAACTAGTAGTAGAACCAATTAAACTTCATTAGATATAATATTTATATACAACGTTGATTTAGAAAATATATTTAAATTTTTTTTTTATTACATTTATTTTTAGATATATATATAATATATTAAGGTTGAAAGATTCTTAGTGTCTGCACCAACAATCTTCAGAAACGTCTTCTATTTGAATCCATAGTTCTATGTCATATTTCTCAACTATAGCATCTATCTTCTTTCTCAAGTAGTGTTTACCACCAAAGTCCTCTCTTTTATCAATCAAAATATGTACAAATCCTTGGGTCTTTTCGTCCTCTGGAGCAGTTCCATGTGAATGCGAATGACCATGAGAATTATTATCCCCAGACACGGCTATACTCCAGAATCTAAATTGCTTGTACTCTTTCACACCTTCCAGTCTCTCAAGTTGAGAAAGCATATCTTTATAGTTATTAGATGTTTTAATTTCCTTATGTGTATCTTCGTCATCGTGTTTACACTCACTTTCACTATGGTCATGTGTGTGTTCGTGTGTGTGGGTATGAGAATGGGAATGTGTGTGTTCATGTTCATGTTCATGGGCGTGACTATGAGGATTACAGTGATCATGAACGGTGTTATTAGTAAATTTTTCTTCACTACGTACTTTCTTTCTATCTATCAACATCAATTTGCCGTAGCAATCCTTTATCAAAGGAACAGCAGACAGTAAAATCAAAAAACCAAGACCAATTGAAAAAATTGGATCAAATAACAAATTATTAAACCACATGTGCAATACAGTAGAGACTACTACAAAGACTGAACCTAATGTATCTGCTAATAAATGTAACCACACACCTCTCATGTTATCATTTCCAGATGAGTGTTTATTAGAATCGCATTGTTCACTTGTCCCGTGATCATGCCCGTGGTCTTCAAAGAATAAAAGACCAATCACATTGACTGCAAGACCTAAAAAGCTGACTATTAGAAGCTCTATATTGTGTTTAAATCTTTCAGCTCTAGTCTCAGAAGTCTTCCAAGAACCTTCAGACACCATGGCAAGAATTCTATGAGTACCTTCTTTGAAAACAGAAAGGGCAATTGATAACAACAATACACCATTGGTAAAACCACCTAGAACTAATCCATTCCCTGAGATTTTGTAATTTAAGGAATCCTTTAGTGATTTTTTGTTACTTCTACTCTCTGCTATGTAACCTAGGAATAATGATATACAATCCAAAAGCATATGTAATGAATCGGATAATAGTCCTAAAGAGTTCGTTTTAAAGGAGTATGAAAACTGTATAAGCATGTATGTGGTATTTAGCAGTAAAAATTTTAAAATAGGGGAGTAACTGGCTATTGTTGGGAAAGTTAATATCTTGATATGAAGTGGGATTGCGCATATGGTTGGATATGGGATAGCTGTAGTTACAATTAAAGAAGTCAATGAAGAAAGAATGATGTTTCCTTCCTTGTTGTAACACATCTTTAGGTATCTATAGGCCATGAATGTTAAAATACAGGCTAATAAATTTTTTGCTAAGAGAACCTTGTCATGAAAGATGTTATATGAAGTTGAAAAGTAAAATGAACAAGCTATAGACCCCAATAACAATAATTTTGTTTGCTTTTGGTACATCAGTATCTTGTTTAAAACACCTCTCAATCTTGTAATTACATGTGTGTTATAATTGAGCTTAAAAAATACTTGTTGGACAACAATTAATCCACATACATTTAGTATACCTTGAACAACTAGAGACATAATGTCTGCTCTTTTATCAAAATATGAATATACCGTATAGGATACTGCTGTTGCTAATATTTCAAGCATATCAATAGGGCTTGTGTTTATGATGTATCTGATTATTAATGCTGATATCAGATTAGAGTTTGTTGAAAGAAAGAGCTTTGATATTATTACAATAAATGAGAAAAAAAACTTGATTTCTCTATCTTCATTATTTACTTTTAAAGTCTTGTAGAAGCTAACCTCTAAGGTAAACACCAATGTTAACAAGCATAAATATATTGTAGTATTTTCTAAACTTAAAAATGATATGCTTACAATGAGTAAATTCAAAACCAACGTGTTTATGACAGGATTGAACTTGTTTATGTTTGTGCTTATGAATTGGTCTACAAAGTCAACTTTAGATGTATCAAGCTCTTTGTCTTCATCCTTGATGGATACAGATGTTGTATATGACATTGTTGGTATTCTTTTTTTATTTATTTTTTTCTTTATAAATTATCTACTTTTTCTTCAAATTCTTCCTTATAGACATAAACAAGAGAACTTTCGGTGTTTTTTAATGCTGTTAAAAGTTTCACTATATTCCACAGGAAATCTATAAAATAAATTATTATTTACAATGGACACAACAAAAAAAAAGGACACTGTGCTGGAAATTGGGTTATTCTTTTTTATCGTATATCCTTTGAGTATATATGATTGTTTAAATGAACCTACAGACAGATATCTGAGTACTGTTTGCTATTGATATATATTGACAGTTGTTTTATTTGGTTTTTTATTAGTTCATATATATATATATTTAGATATAATAATTTTATAGGGAACGTGTATTTGAATTATTTATTTTATTTTTGTTTGATTATTAGATATATTTAAAAAAAAAAAAACTGTATTATAATGCAGCAGTAGAAGAAAAGAAAAGAAGAAGAGAGAGGTTACTTGTTATTCACGTGATTGAATGATAATAATGATGTCTTTTAACAATTATAAATGTAAAATGTCTCCCTCATTATAAATAATAGTAATAACGATAACTAAAATAAGACTTTAACTATATATATATATATATCAAGCATATATTATAAATTTATTCATTATCTTCTTGTTGTTTCTTAACAACTAGTTTTCTCATCTTTTTAAGTTCTCTAACATCATCACCAATCCATTTAGAAAATGCTACCAATTGGTCACCACCAATCTTATATCTAATATCATCAACATCACTTAACAAATAATTAGACCAATTAATCAATAGAAGATTACATTTTAAGTTATTATTCAACTCTATAACTAAAGGAAGATATTTCTCATAGAGTTGTTTGATTATATACTTGTCTGATAGATGCAATGGAGACAACAATCCACCAATGGCCCCTAAGGGTAATCCCATGTTGATACCTTCAACAAGCTTGATGATGATCTCACCTTCTATACTAGTGGGCAAGTCACCTACAATCAAATGATGGAAATCATGAGATTGTCTGTACTTGTTGTAAACAAATTGATATCTTAGATCATCAATATAATGCACTTCCTCTCTACTTTCAAGTGTAATTTTATTCTTTTGTAAGTATCTCAGCATTTGGTATGCTAGAGTCTTTGAATATTTTTTAGGATCATCTAAAACATACAAGTAATCCTTTAAAATGTGTCTGTAATCTGGTTTATTAACCAAAATATCCCTTCCGTCAAACTTATCATCCTTCAATAACATATCATAAGAGTACTTCAACCACCATGAGGTTAAGAATGGAAAAGTTTCACCAAGTTGATTTATGTTAACGTTATTTTGAGGACTGGTAAAGGAGCCTATAGATGATTTTAAAAAGACTAAACCCTTTGAAATGGTGTTTAAAGGTATATGACTTGGATATAACTTATCACTTTTATCTATGCTACTTACTTTTGTGTTATTGTTATTAACATCAGAAGAGGTGTCCTTATAGTACTCTGCATTATCAGCTGCAACTATTTCTTTGTTAAATAAAACATGTGTGACAAGTGATGATATAACAGGTTTTAAAAATGATATTTGTCTCTTAGAATTCTGTTTACTAATGACTTTAGTTAAGTTTACTTTAGATATGTACATTGTTATTATTATTATATATGTTTATATATCACTAATGTGTATTAGTTCTTGTCCCTTATATGTATCTATGGTTATATATATATATATATATATATATATATGATAAAATAGATTCATTTATTTATTTATTTATTTATTTATTTATTTATTTATTTAATAGTCTTAAAAGGAGTTCTTTGTTGTTATTTAAACCTTTTCATCGTTTATTTAATTTTTTATTAGTTGTTTTTAGTGAAATATATATAATTATATGAGTATCATGTGATGTATATACACGTGATTTATTATTGCTGTAATTGTTTTTTCTATATCTACTTCTTCTTATTATTATTCCCTTTGATTCTTCTTCTATTATAATTAAGAATTAAGATTTACTAATTACTACTTGATAATTATCATATCATTTATATATTATTAAGTAAAAGATCATTATATCTAAAAGAGATTATAATAATAAATAAATCCAAAGGATAAAAAAGGAACAGTTGATAAATATATACATACATATATATTTAATTAATAGTTATTATAAGATGACAACTAAAGTATATCCATTTTTAATTGAAGATACAGAGAAAACAATAGCAACATCTGATGAATTACAAGATTGGTATATAAATGATGTATTGTTAAACAGTAACAATGATATATTAGTGAATTGTAAACAGATTATTGATGTAGTTAAAAGATGTGAAAATAAAACTGTTATGAATATACCTATATTATCTAATAGTCTATTCAAAGGTATATTTAAAAAATATATGCATAGTGATAATTATTTATCATTTAAAATCCAACTATTCGATACAAATAAATTCTATAAACCTAAAAAGGATTATGAATATATAAAAAAACCTATACAAATACCTCAACTAAAAAAAATATACGATAAAATTGATGAGTTAGATTTAATTATGTCTGATAATAATATCTTATTATCCAATACGGAGTTGGATTCTTATAATAATACTAATACTAATACTAATAATAATGTTAATAGTGATATATTTATTAAAATTAATACAGTTATTAATGAAATTATGGATATTTTTATAGAATCAGAACATAATGAGGTAACTATAAAGTTAGATCATAAATTGAGTATAATATTGTATTTAAAACGAGATTCAATGATTATTAAGTTTAAAATGAAAGACCATATCACTTCAATAGGATATATTAATGATCCTTATATCATTAATCTATATAGTAAGATAAGTTATCTACATACAACATTCAATAGAATTATATCCAATATATAACTTATATTACTGTATATAGATATATCAATAATAATAATAACCTCTATGTTGTTTGGTAGTTAATCAATCAATTAATTAAATCTCTTCTGTATAAATATTCTTCTATGTTATTTAGTTCTTGTATTATAAAAGGTTTTGCTTTTATTTAATGTCACATGTCTCTTTATTGTCATGTGTTCTATTATTTATATATATATGTACTGAACAAATAAAAATAAAAAAAAAGATCAAATTTTATAATTTTTTATGTTTATTATAATAGTGTACAGTATAATGACAATATAATGTAATGTATAGATCATTTAAGTTTATCAAAATGATTGTAATGGTTTTATTTTATTATTATATATATATATATACAATAAATTAGATTAGACAATTATATTTAGAGTAAAGAAGAAGAAGAATGTAAATAAACAAAAAACCAAACTCTTTATCTAACTATCTATCTCTCCTTTTCTTTTTATTAAATTAACCCATTTGTAACTACTCTCTATTTCTTTCTTTCCAACTTTTATTTATTTTTTTAATAAATTTTCAATTAACTCTAAACACATAATAAATATTAAAAAGAAAATGAGTAGATCAAGGTCTAATAGCAATTCTATGGTTATGCCATCTATGAATCAAATACCAATCAGTGTGGAGAATGAATTACAAGATACACATATGGAACAGTTTGAAAAGTCACATGAATTCAACTACAAATCACTAACCATCAAACCTAAACTTACATATCTAGTGACATTAACATCTCTTAACAAAACATTTGAAAAAAAGACTTTAATACTCCCACCGTTTCCTCAAACATTGAAACTTGGAAGACCTCTGGCCAACAGCAATAATAACCAGGGATCTGTAGTGTCGCCACGAAACGGATACTTTGAGTCTAGAATTCTTTCAAGAACACATGCACAACTTCATATTTCAAAGGAGAACTCCATTCTTCTTACAGACCTGAACTCATCCAATGGAAGTTATCTTAATGATGTCAAGTTGCACCCAATGGAGTCATATGTGATCCATCAAGGTGATGTCATAACACTAGGGGCAGACATCATTCCAAGCAACGCTAATGGTAGCATGTCTACCAATGCCAATGCTCTGGGAATCCATAAAAGAATAGTAGCCCTAGTGGAGGAGATTACACCCATTGTGGATATTAACTACACTAATGGTAATGAAGATGATGATACTAATGATTATGATGAAAAAAAACTTAAAGATTTTGCCGATAGAGCCAAAGATATAGAGAATCCAATTACATTTGATAAAAAACTGCTACAAAGTGCTTTGTTTGGAGATCTTTTGGGTGATGTTGATGATTATGATTTATTAACCCATGGAAATTCACTTCTGATCACAGACAACCTGCCTGAATTTGATAAACGCTTCAACGGAGATGAAGACAATGATGAAACTGAAATTGGGATGTCTAAAATATTTTGTTTTTTAAAAAGGGAAATTCTGCTGGCTAAGGAAAGAAACCAAAAATTAGAAAGAATTGATAATTTCATGAAACACTTTTCACAAAATCTCAACACTCTGGAAGAAAAGAAACGTAAACATATGGAGAGTCTTAAAAAAAACTACTGCAATATGATCAACTATAACCTCTCCAAGAAATTTGAACTTATTCAAGAGAAAAACTTGAATGTGCTAAGAGAGAAGAACAAGCAGCTTGAGAACAATAGTTTGGATTTGAAGAAGGAGCATGAGTTAAAGCTTTCAGAGTATGAGCATCAGATAAATGAAATGAAAATTGCCATTGAAGATTTGGAAACTAAATTACAAGTGGCCAATGTAAAGATCACACCGCCAGACGGACAGAAATTATCATTAGATACAATAAAGGAAAATAATAATCTCAATAATCACACTTATCTCAGAAACAGAGAGATTAATGGAAATGAAAACAAACTTGTAGAGAAAAGAGAGGTTGAGAATGAAAATGAATATAGTAGCAGTGAAAGTAAAAACAAAGTGAGTGCAAGAAAAAATCACAAGGCTGTTAACATGAACAATGACGTTGCAGACACCAGGTCTAAAAACTACAAACTTGCATATTTGTCTTCAATCTGCGTTGTAGGGTTGATTTCAGCTTTCGTGGCTTACTCTCAAAACAAATAATATATATTCAACCTGGTTATTGGTTTTTTTTCTTTTTTTTTTCTTTAATCTTATTTTTTAATTCTCTATATTACTATTCATCTTGTTCTTTTCTCTAATAAATAGTAATGGTGTTAGATTAACAGATCATTTTGCTTTTTCATCATATATTGATGTCATTTAATGGAATATATATATACATAAGTTCAACTGAATCCACTAACTTATGGATTTTTACTAAAACTGATTTTTTATAAAAATTATAATATTTACAAGCTCATTAATATCAGCATCTTAATTGTTATTTCTTTATTTTATGAAAAACTGTTAATTTTATGGTATTCTATTTTCAAATTCCCGAGGTTTTTGTTAATTGTCTGCACCAACCGTCTAGCCACTTCCTCTACATCTAACTTCACACCCGTTTCATTATAAATGGATGTTTGCTTCAAGTTTCCAAGCCCACACATTTCAAATGTATTCAAATACTCCAAGTTATTAAACAAATTCAATGAAATCCCATGAGATGTGCAGAGTCTTTGTAGATTGATTCCGATTGATGCTAGTTTTTTAATTTCTTTAGTTCTATCATTTTGCAAAAACACACCCACCTCATCTTTATAATTCACTAAAGAAGTCGTGTCTTCCCTGTAATGTTTACTCTTTACTGTATCTTTAGATTCTGTAATTTTTTTGTTCATAGTTATCAAGTCATTGCTTTTAGAGACAACATCACCAATGTAAGTTTTAAGTGACCCCTCTAGGATTGAAATGTACTTTCTTATGTCCAGACTATCAAAATCTCTGATATCTAACACTCCATAGAGGACTAATTGACCTGGACCATGAAAGGTTATCTTTCCACCTCTGTTTATTAACTTAAATTCCGGCTTAATACATTCATCAATTAGTTGTATGTTATCAGTTTTTTTTTCTTCAAAGTTATCATTTTTATGGATTTTATCAAATTTATTATCATTGATCAAACTCCAGTCATGTGTGTAAAGTCTAGGGTCCAGCATTGTGTTTGAAGGTGGAACAAACTCTTTATAAGGCTGACTTAATTTTTCAGGATTTGTCACACTCTTCATATATTTATTCCCAGCTGTATACACTGGTTTGAACTCCACTGAGATAAAGCTAGGTTTAGGTTTTGATTGTATTATATCCTTATATAAAACGGGGTCTGTTTTTTTAAGTTCATTCATTTTTAATATTGGATTTAGTTTATACCAATCCAGGTATTTTTTCAATAAATCATTCTGAAATTCAGACACTCTGTCGTAATCTGCATATTGGGTGCTAATATGATAATGAATGAATGATGAGTTTTCTATTTTAAACTTATGCAAGTTGTCTATGTTAGCCTTGGAAGTATGTTGAAATCGTTTGTTAACTAACTGTACTCTAACCCTAAGTAAGTTTCCTCTCATTGATACAAAATTAAATGGTTTGTCTATAGTTTCTTTTATTTTTTTACTGAAATAACAGAACGATTCAACTTCAGAAATGGTGTATAATTGATGGTATTAGTAATATAGGTATATATATATTGAGATGAGCATTAAAATCTCAAAACAATTTCTTGAAAAAAATAACTAAAAGTGAAATTTATCATTTTTAATTTTTTTTTTTTTCCTTTTCTTAGTTTACTAGTATTTCTTTTTTAACGATGGAATAAAATCAAACCTAAATTCTTATTACGTCTTAAAGCAACTCTCTTTATATAGATATCTTTTGCATAAAGCAGTACAATAAAAACCAAGGTTCTCAATTTATAACTTCTTAGTTTTCTTTTTTCCATATTTTTAAGTAAGTTATATATAAAATGGATTGTGTAAAGTGTCCTTATTTGGACTATGCAGACAGTCTTTCAGTAGAGGAAAAAGTATCTAATTTACTTGAATGGTTAAAACAGGACAATTCCAAATTCATCATATCCGATTCTATTAAAGTAAAAAAAGACAAGTATGATGGGATTGGAATGTTTTACCATCATAATGATCATCATACAGACTCCATTGATTATAAAAAAACAGAACAATTACTCCATATACCATCAAATTTTCTAATAAATAAATTGACATGTCTTAATCATATCACTAGAAGTTTAAACGGAAAAAAAACAGATACACACAGTAACAATATAGGAGTATGGAGAAATGTACTTGAAAAATGTTCAATCACAATAGATCAAATGGAAACATGGAACTCCTTTCAAGTTATCATTTTTTTCATATATGTTGAATGGTTTAAAAATATTAATAATGGAGATAGTTTTTACCTACCCTTTTTTCAAAGTTTGCCCTCACACAAGTTTTTTGAAAGTAGCATCATAGCATTACAAATCTTACAACTTAAAGACAAAGGTTTAGATTCTAGTGTAACAACTATATGTGACAATATGTGTGAAGAGTTCAAGGGGGAATTTGAAAAACTATATGGGAACATTATAAAAAGTGAAAAACTTTTGATTCCTTTGTTACTCCTACAAGATGATGACATAGATCTAATAAGAATGAGAATTAGATATCTGTACATGTGCATTAACAGTAGGTGTCTCTACTATGAAATCAAAAGAAACAACCCCACTCCAGAGGACAATCTTACGTTAGTACCGCTGATAGATTTCATTAACCATACTAATGATGATGATCTTTATAATAGCTATGTAAAAGTAGGTCAAAATCTTGATCTCATTAAAAGAGGCTATACTCTATGCATAAGGGATGTTATATTTGATAATAATGAAAATAATATTAGTAATAATAATGATAAAGAACTTTTATTCAAGTATGGACCACATAGTGATTACTTGTTATTAAACGATTACGGATTTGTGTTGAACACTAATAACAATAACAATTACATTGATGTAAGTGATCTTATCAAGGGTAAACTCACACCCATTGAATTGAAATATCTGGAAAATTCTTACAACATCAAACCCACCGAACCCTTTTATCTCTCATTGGATGATAATTTGACCCCTGCATTCAACACAGAACTGGCTATTTTCTTAATCTCATTGAATGTAACTTTTCCAAACCTGGCGAATGTTAATAATAATACTCTTCCAAGGGTTAAGATAATCAAGATGGAACAGTTTGTTAAATTAATGCAGAGAAATAAAGGGTTTGATAAAGTTTATGAAGAGATAATCAAGGAGTATAAAACGATACTGGAAGGGAACATTGATAAGTTGAAAGAGATTGAGAATTGTCCGCGTTTGTTATTGGAATTAATGCAAACAATCTTATATAAAGTGAATAATTATAAAAAAAAATAGTGATTATATCTAATCTCTTTTAATAATAATAACAATAAAAAAAAAATAAATAAAAAATACATGTTAAACTTTATTTTATAGAAAAAAAAAATACATTATAAAATTTTATAAAACAATTAAAGAATATCAGGATCTATTTACATGATTGACAAGGTAGTTCAAAAAATCATCATTGTAATTCTTTCTATTCAGATCATCTCTTCTTTTATCCTGTAATAGTTTGATCTTTGCACTACACAATCGATTCAAATGCAATGTTGCATTCACTTTAAAATCACCATCATCACCCAACACGGCTCTACGTTTCAATAAGTATGACAGGGCAAGTTTAGACTCTTGTAAAAATTCTATGTCTCGCATTTTATCTTCAAATGATAATGATGAGATCTGCTTGTTACTCACATTGTCATTGTAACTAGATATAACTCCAAAATCTATTTCCGTCTTGGTTACCTTATTATTATTTTGACTTTCACTTTGTAAGTTTGTATTATTATTATTATTATTGACTAATCCAGATTGATATACATTAAAACCATCTG
Source organism: Hanseniaspora jakobsenii (assembly GCA_030573515.1). Lineage (NCBI taxonomy): Eukaryota > Fungi > Ascomycota > Saccharomycetes > Saccharomycodales > Saccharomycodaceae > Hanseniaspora > Hanseniaspora jakobsenii. The sequence continues at coordinate 133,617 of JAJMDK010000002.1, forward strand.
ATTTATTATTATTATTATGACTACTACTATTATGACCTGTTATTTGAATTGATAGGTCAAATAATTTTGAAAAACTGAAAGGACTAGATTCGATATCTCCATATAGTTGAATAATTTCAGGGTAATCAAACTTTAAAAAAAATTGAAACTCATATAGGTATGGTTTTAATAAGTTTTTTAAATCATTTTCACCTATAACATCAATCAATTTGTTTAAATCACTTTGAAATAAGATTTGAAATCCAGTAAGGTATGAATTGATAAACAAATGCTGCAATTTCTGTATCAAAAATGTAGATAAGGATACCCTTTTAATAGAGATCATTTCTCTAGCATCTTCATTGATTTCATCTAAAAACAATAATTCATCATTGATTAATTCATAGTCATTAACAAAGGGATTCAAACTGACTAAATCAAAGGGCACAGGACCAATCCAAGAATCATCTATTATGATCTCCATTAGATTCTTGGCCTTCAATGTCAAAGCTGAGCTTCTATTGTTCAATACAAAGAAATTCAGTGGTTTTAATATTTCTTCATTGTTGTTCTTTCTTTTTGTGGTGTCTTTTATTGATGATGGATTATCATTATCCATAGTGGTTTTATCATCATTATTTTTATCATCTATTGTTATATTTTTTTCCTCTAAACAGTTTATATTGTCTGATGATATCTCTGTATCAACAAGATCATCATTTTTTTTATTATTATTATTATTGTTATTATTATTGGCAATGATAGAATTAAACGTAGAATAATATGACTCTACTTGTTTCAATATAGTCAATGGTGGATTAACAAGAACTATGTTTTCAACATTAAGTTCATTATTTTTAATATTACTATTAACAATATTGTCTATAATGTATAAATGATGATCTGTGATGGAGTTAATATCATTTATAAAATCATCAACCTTTGTATTTGTTAAAAACAAAACATTGTTTATCTCTTTATTTATTTTATTATTATTATTATTTTCTATATTATTTGATCTTCTATGAAAAGTATCAAATACTATATTATCAACATCATCTGAATGATTAGCTAAAAAAAAAGATTCTATACTCTTTAAATAACTATTATTACTATTTCCATTACTATTACTATTACTATTATCAAAATCATTGTTGTTTAAATTCATATAGTTTTGTATAACTTTAGATTTACTTTCATATTTTTTAGTAAACATATTTAAAAGTTGTGAACTTTTAAATGAATGAGTACATACTATATTATTACTATTATGAAATTTAAATGTATTAAGAACAGTAGATAATAATACTTGAGTCTTTGAAGATCCTCTAAATATCAACTGTTTCATTTTATTATTTTATTATTCTATTTGATTAATATATTATTAATTATTATTGTTTTTGTTGTAGTATTTGGTTTATAATAGTAATCTATATCTCTAATAGTAGCTCCTATATTATCTTCTTCTATAGTTAATAATATACTATAATAATACTATTACTAATATACATTTTATTCACTTCTACATCACTAACAATATTATTAGTATTATTTCTTTTCTTTTCTTATACACATATAGTAATTATTTAATATAATAATAATAGATATACACGTGATCTAATATAATATAGACACGTGATTTACTTTAATAATATACACGTGATTTAATCTAACATATGATATACACGTGATTTAATCTAATTATAATATATTATTTACAAAAAAATTGTTTACAGTTAAATATATTAGTAATGAAACTGTTAGTAATTTGTATTAAAAAGGACTTTTTACTAAATACTTATATAATATATTATAAATTACATAGTTATAATAATTAATATTTAATGTAAACAAACTAGATATTATATAAACTATATACTATTAGTATAAGAAAAAGTATAAAATATTATTAACAAAATATAATAATATAACATAATAAAAACAACCAATAGATAACATAAATAAAAATAAAAGGAATGATAGTTGTAGGGTTAACAGGTGGAATAGCAACAGGTAAATCAACAGTATCTTCATATATACAAGAGAATAACAATACTAAATATGGAGGTAATGTATTTATAATAGATGCTGATAAGATAAGTAGAGAGATTGTAGAATATAATAAACCTGCTTATAAAGATATTATCAATTATTTTAATAATAAAGTAGATGGTAATAATTTAGAGATAGTTGATAGTAACAATAATAGATCTATAGATAGAATAAAATTAGGTAAGTTTGTATTTACACCAGGGAATGAAGAACATCTTAAAAAATTAAATAGTTTTACACATCCTAGAGTTAAAAATGAAATATTAAAATTGATTGTTAAAGCCCATATAAAGGGATTTAAAATATGTATATTGGATGTACCTTTATTATTTGAAAATATGTTTTTAAGAAAATTATGTTATAAGACTGTATCTACTATAATTACTAATAAAGATATACAATTAAATAGATTAGTTATTAGAAATCCTAATATAACTAAAGAACAGTTATTAAATAGAATTAATGCTCAAAGGATAACTAATGATGAAAGGGAAAGATTATCTGATTATATAATATACAATGATTCAAATGATATTAATTATTTATATAAACAAATAGATTATTTGATGTTAAAAGAACTATTACCTTTAAGTGATCATTACCATGTTATAGAATGGATATTCCCACTTCTAGGTCTAGTTAGTGGTTTAAGTGTACTCTATAAAAATTATATTATTACACAATCATATACTAGTAATGATAGTAATAGTAATAATAACTCTATAGAGAATAGAACATCTATTAATCTGTTATCTCTAATAGAAGAAGTTGATTGATATTGTTTATATATCTATATATTATATATTTTGTTTATAACACGTGATCTATAATAAGATTATTATTAATTTCTATCAAGTATTTTATTATAAGTAAAAAAAATTTTTATAATATTCATCATAATATATCATTATTATTATTATTAGTTTATTAAGGGTTTAGAAAGTGAAAATACATTAGAAATAGAGAAGTGATCTAAAACCCATATACATATACATACATACATATAATAAAACAATATAAATATACAGATATAGATATAAAACGGATGACGGAATTAAAGTCAATATTGAAGAAAAGCACTGACAACAGCAGTAATGTTCATTTGAATTTGGACAAGAAGAGCATCAGGTTTGATGAGAGTTCTGTGTTTGTATATGGTGAAGACTTGCCGAAGAGAGGCAGAAGAATGTCCCTGTATGACTATGACAAGTATAAAAAGGAAGAAGGGTTTGGGACACTAGTAAGACATATAAAGCCACAAGATTATGATTATGATATAGAATCAGAAGACAATGAATTATTAGAATTGGAAGATGAAATTAAAATCCATGAGTTTTATTATCAGACTGATTGTATTAAAAAAAATAACACCCCAGAGACAGAAAGATTTGTAATATATAGACTAGCTATAAACCCAGATATTGAAAACATGGAAGTGAGCGATATATCAGTGAGTAAAGGGGGAGTTATACCATTGACGACTTATGACATGAACTATATTAATTATAGAGAGATCAATCATGATCCCAAGAGTCTGGTGGAGGGCAGTAGTGTTAATAATAATAATACAAATAGTAATAATAATAAAAATAATTTAATTAATAATTCTATAAAGAGTAGACAAAAGAGATCGTTTAATATTGATGAAATGGCTAAGGAAGAGTCAATCAAAGATACTTCAAATATAAACTTCAAGTTTGCTAAACTTTCACAATACCCACGGACATACATAGAAGATGAAGAAGAGGAAAACACTATAGTAGATATAGAACAAGAAGATTTAGATAATAGTAATAATAGTGAAGAAGAAGACAATGACAGAGACTTATTAACCAAAGAGTCAGAAAAGGATAGAAGTAAGAAAATCGTTTCCATAACTGAACACAACAAAAACAAAAGGGCAAAGTTAAATGACTCTAGTTCTTTGAAAGTTTCCACTAATAACAGTAACAGTAACAATAGTAATAAGAATAAAAATGAACAGAGTTCATTGATTGTTAAGCCGAGTGGGAAACTGAACAGCAAACTTCTCCAGCCTAACAGAGGTGGGTTAAACCCTGTGAAAATTCCTAGAGTGATTATAGACTATTAAATAAATTAATTTGGTTAAAGATATTACAGATTAGGAGTGTTTTTTTGCATAGATTGGATAATATTCTAACGGTATATTGATGTAACAATACTAAAATAAATAGATATATGTATATATATATATATGTAATAAGTATGATACGAACGGATGAATCCACCGGAAATGTGTTTGTTAGGTGATATATATGTAATATGATATAAATTTGATAATGTATCTAGTTAGAGAAGTTAATGCATCACTCTCTTTTTTTTATTTTATTTTAATTGTACAAGATTCATCGTTTGATTGAATATGTTATCACCAAGAACAACAACATTAAGAATAATTGTTTTAATCAATATCTCGGCATATGCCTTACCTCGGTATATTCTTGTCTCGGTCTATATATTTATAATAAAGTAGATCAGATTAAAAAAATAAAATACTGGAGTAATAAAAAGAAAAGAGATGATAATAATACTAATAATACCGTTAGATAATATTTGATGAAATAATAATAATACAAATTAAGGTTTTTTTAATTTCGGTATCTCTCTCTCTCTCTCTATTTAATATCAATTTCATTATTACATTGCATTACATTAAATTGAATTATTTTCTTTTATTAGATGTATTATTTTAACTATAATTATTACATAACTACAAAACACATGTGACATAAAAAGATAATTATAATTCTTAATATCAACTTCTATAATTAATTAAATAATTTTTATTTTTTATTGAAATATTATTTTAACAGTTGCCTTTTTAATTATAATCACTATTATTATTAATATCGATACTGTTTAAATTTTAAAAATAAAAAATAAAAATAAATAAAAGTAATCTGAAACTTAAAAATAAACCTTAATTAACGAGAAAGTAACTAGATTAAAGGACATTAATCATCATCATTGATAAAAAAATAATAACAATTTAAACTATCATGTTATTTTTATTTTATTATTATCACTTAATATCAAGTAAAACGATAGGAATTTTTTTATTGATTATATTGAAATAATTACAATCATTTAAAGATATTATTATTATTATTATTGATCAACTTTGATACATGGAGATTAGATTAGATTATTTTATGAAAAAAAGAGGAAACTGAAAAATAAATAAATTATAAATATATATAAATATGATGTCGATGATGATTGAAAATAAATAAAAAATAGATAGAAATTAACAAATGTATTTGAATTATCTATTATCATATATACATTCAATCAAATTTAAAAACAAAACAAAAACTAATAAACCAGAACAGAACTTAATTATAAAACAAAAAAAAAACAAAAGAAGATAAAAAAAATGTCAGATTCTATTTCACATGGTAGCAGTAGTGTGATGAAGGAAAAGAATGAAAACAAAAGAATAAACCCTGTAGTATCCATCAGATCTGAGCAGATAGGTGACAAGGATGCAAAGATAGCCACGATTCTATCTCTTACTGGTGAAGAAGTAGTCCTGAATGGGGATGTTGATGATGCTATGCAGTATGCAGATGAGTTAAGAGACTTCACATACACTGAAGAGGAGGACAGAAAATTAGTAAAGAAATTAGATCTTTGTTTGTTGCCTATGATGGGTCTTTCTTACTCCTTGCAGTTCTTAGACAAGACATCCATAGGTTCCGCTGCCATTTTGGGATTGAGAACAGATTTGAAAATGGTAGGGAAGGACTACTCTACTGCATCATCTATGTTTTACTATGCATACATGGGTGGTCTCTTACTCTTTCCAAGACTTTTACAAAAAACCAAACATTTCATGCTTATGTTATGCACATTCACCTGTATTTGGGGTATGGTCCAGTCCTTACAGGCATCTCCATCATTGAACTACAAGGGTTTTTTAGCATTAAGATTTTTTCTAGGGTTCTTTGAAGCTAGTATCACTCCTGCATTCAACCATTTGACCACACAGTATTACAAACAAGAAGAGATGTTTTCCAGATCTATAACCTGGTTTGCCTTCAATGGGTTTGGTTCCATCCTTGGGGGTTGTATCTGCATAGGTATGGTAAAACACATTGAAAACGGCGGCACTTATACCCTTCCAGCTTGGAAACTTCTCTTTTGCGTCACTGGTGTTATGTCTATTTTTGTAACTTGCTGCATGGCTGTTCATATACCTTCAAACCCTATGAAGTGCTGGTTTTTATCTGAGAGGGAAAGAAAAATGGTTTTGAAAAGAATCCAGTCAAACCAAAAGGGTATAGGCAACCATACCTGGAAATGGTCACAGTTCAAGGAGGCCTTCATGGACTGGAAAGTCCTTATGTATGTCTCCTTTGCAGTGGCCAACAATATCCCCAATGGTGGTTTGACCAATTTCTCCTCTATTTTAATCAAGGAAGAGTTTCAATTCAGTACTTTAAAAACATTGAAGATGAATTTGATTGCAGGTGGTGTGGAGTTTGTGTGTCCTATTTTTGCTTATATCTCATTATATTTTGCAAGGACTAAAAAAAACTGGTTAGGTCATAAAATGGTATGTGCGATATTTGTACAATGCATAGTTTTGATGTCTATGTGTCTGTTGGCTTATGCACCTGGGAAATATGCAAAGTTGGCCGGTGTATATTTAAGTTATGTCTTCCCTTTATGTTTTGTTTCATGTTTATCAGCCATCTCTTCCAATGTAGCAGGCTCTACAAAGGTTGCAACTGTCAACTCTCTATTCTTATTAGGTTACTGTGGGGGTAATATTGCAGGGTCATACACTTTCAAAACTAAAGACGCCCCTGATTATAAACCTGCTAAACAAGATATGGTTATTTGTAATGTCTTTTGTATAGTCATTCTGGTTATTTTATACATAGGCTACCAGTGGGAAAACAAACGTAAAGCCAAATGGGTTTCTGAACATCCAGATGAAGGGGAGAATATTGAAAACTTAGCCTTCTTTGATCTAACTGATGTTGAAAACCCACATTTCAAATACAGTTTATAATATTTAAAAAAAAAAAAAATATAATTATATATAGTAAATTAATCATATAAAAGAGAGTTTTTGCTATTATTTACTAATACTCTAAGTGTATATATGACATTTTACAAAGAGAATAAAATGATTTATTTCAGTTAAAAAAAGTTGCGTTAAGTAAGTGAAAAAAAATATAAAAAATGATTTTTTCATTACTTCTTATCATTAAATGTACGGCTGATTTATATTATTAAACGCCAAAAAAATAATGACAAAAAAAATGAATAAAAAAGTTGCACACCGGCAATTACCGATAAACAAAAAAGTTAACAAAAGGGAAAATATGATAAGAGAAAGAGAGAAAAAAGAGTAAGAATATCAACAACTTTAATGATATAACTCTAATGATATTTTTTTAAGTGGCTATTAGATTCAAGTTAGATAATTTTTTATCCAAGTTTTTTAGGATATATGCAAAAAAACAGAATATTAACAAAGTATATAAACTGAGGATATCTTCTATTATTATTGTGAGTTAAGAAAAAACACTTTCTTTTTATAATCAAATATATAGTAGTATTTAAATAGATTGTTTTATAAATTAAAGAAATAAACAACAATACACCAACCAAGAAATATATATATATATATTAATTTTTAAAAAATATTAATAAATATGAAAGTACAAATTGATTTAAAGAAGGATGTTCAAATACTAGGAGCTTTAGAAAGTTCTTACTCTTACCCATCCAACACTACAAGATTTGATATCTTAACAAAGGGATGCTTAGAGTTCTTAGTAATCTTGCACAGAACATTCAATGATCCCTTAAAGGAATTATTGGCAAACAGAAAGATTTTACAAGAACAAATCAATTCTTGTAAGGACACTGAAGAGATTGCAAGTTTGATGACTAAAAGTTTACAAATAAAGCAATTGAGAGAAGATACGTTGGTTCCTAAATTCAAGGGAGTCACTGATCTAGGTAAAGGTTTAGAAAGAAGACATTGTGAGATCACTGGTCCTCCAAGGAGAAACATGTTGGTCAATGCTCTAAACACCCATCATGCAGACTGTTACATGGTAGACTTTGAAGATTCATCATCACCAACATGGGAAAACATGATTGATGGACAGTTGAATTTGTATGATGCAGTTAGAGACCAATTAGATTTCACCAATCCAGTCAATGGAAAGGAGTATAAATTGAGTGATAAATTTATCAACTTAAGAACAGTCTTGGTAAGACCAAGAGGTTTACATTTGTCAGAGAAACATCTTTTGATAGATGGAGAACCTATATCTGCTTCATTATTTGATTTTGGTGTATTCTTTTATCATAATAGCAAAAAAATCATAGCAGATGGTAAGGGGCCATATTTCTATATACCAAAATTGGAGCATCATTTAGAGGCTAAATTTTGGGATAATGTGTTTAATGTATCACAAGATTTATTACAAATTGCAAGGGGTACTATAAGATGTACAATATTAATAGAAACATTACCTGCTGCTTTCCAATTGCATGAAATTATATTCCAATTGAGAAATCATATATCTGCCTTAAACTGTGGTAGATATGATTATATCTTTTCAACTATTAAAACATTGCAAGCACATAAACAGCATGTATTGCCAAATAGAGATATAGTAACCATGGGAGTTCCATTTATGTCAGCCTATGCTTTACAATTACCTAAAGTTTGTCATTTCTATGGAATCTCTAGTATAGGAGGGATGGCAGCACAGTTGAAGAGTGAGGAGGCTATTAAAAAAGTCATTGAAGATAAAACTAGAGAGTTGGAAAGGGGATTTGATGGATCATGGTCAGCTACACCTGCACTATGTGAATATGTAGCTGAGGTGTTTAACAAAATGTTAACACCAAACCAAATACATTATATTCCTGATGATGTTTCTTCTTCTTCTTCTACTACTATTAAAAATAGTAACAATGCTTTATTGAATACAAGAATTGATAATTCAAAGATTACTAAAGAGGGAATAAGATTGAATATTGAGATAGGATTAAGATATATGGAAGCATGGGTTAGAGGAAATGGTTGTATAGCTATCAATAATTTGATGGAAGATGCAGCCACAGCTGAAGTTAGTGCTAAGATGTTATGGCAATGGTTAAAATATAAAGTAGAAATACAGGATGATGAAGATGATAATAATGTTCAAATAGTTGATAAAGAATTGATTAAAGAAATATTAGATAATGAAACTAAAAGATTGATTAATGAAAGTACTAATAGTAGTAATAATAATAACAAATATGAATTAGTATCTAAGATCTTTGAAAGGGAAATATTTGATGATAATTTTAGTGATTTTATAACATTACCATTATATGAAGAGATATTAACATTAGAATCTAAATCTATAGATATTGATTCATTAAAGGATTAACAACACACCTATTATATAATATTTATAATAATAATAATAATTTACCCTACTAGAAATATATATTTGATTAAATACTTGATGTTACAAAAAAATAGAGATAACATGTGATCACATGTATATTATGTATATAATACATATGTGTACATTATTAATTAAGTATTAGATAAGATAAAGATATTTTATATATGATATATATAACAATAGGGATATATACAATGGGTAATGATAAAAAAATAATTATTATTAGATGTATGTTTTATATATGTATTAAGATAGTTATATAATGATAGTAAGTTTATAGGAAAAAAGGAAGGAGGGGAGAAAGATTTTTGTATAATAATGTAATAATTGTAGTTAATTAAAGTTAAAGTATAAAGTATAAAATATAAAGTATAAAAATTTTTTTTTTCTTCTTTCTTCTTATTATTTGTAGACACACACACACACACACTCTCTCATAATATATATATATAATTTTTTTTTTTCCCTTCTTGTTTTTATTATTACTACATATTATTACTTAATATTTTTTTTCTATCTAAAATATTACTATATATAATATATAAAATATAAAATATAAATAACACTAAAGTTAATTGTATAAAAATTTTGATATAATATTTTTTACTACTACTACTACTATCAATAATACTAATAATAAATTGCTGTTATATAATATGTAAAAATAAAAAAAAATTTTTATATATAATACACAATAAAAATAATAATAAAAAATGATAACAACAAATATTTTATATATATTTATCAAAAGAAACAACAACAATATTATTATTAAAGAGTACAAGTAACAATTATTAGAAACAAAATAAGTTAATAAAAGAAAACAAAACTATTACTATTATTTAAAAAGAAATTATTACAAAAAAAAAACAAAATAAGATATATATATAGATATACTAAAACCATAAAGAAACAAAGAGTAAGTCAGAGATAGAGAGAGATAGTGAGAGAAAGAAAGAAGTACATAGACAGAGATAGACAAAAAATAAAATAAATAAAGAAATAAAATGAATAACCAAGATCTAACCAATTTACCATTTGGTGTTAACTTAGCACCTATTAGCCATGGTGGTGCAAGTAACCCTAATGTTCAAGAACAAGGAAACCCATCATTTCTCCCACCACAGCAACATCAAAACAACTATCAACAAAACTCCTCAGAGGGACATCAAAGTGAAGGGTTAACAACAAGTAGTAAAGCCAATGCTGATGATAGTGCACCTAGACTCCACCACTATATATATGCTCCATCAAGAGAATTACTAGATGAGCACATTGATCTTTATAAACAAATGCACTTGGAACTTGCTAGAATCAAAGGCGATGAGGCTACTCCATTGACTGTTCCTATACAGAGCTTAGATTCAATAAACTCCAGAAGAGATAAGAAGGGGTTTTTCTCTATAAGATTAACAGCCATCAATGATCCTAACAGTAGAAGGGGTGTGTTTTTTGATCCTATGATTAGATCTGTAGGTCCATGTTCAGAGCTTTTGATTGGTAGATTCACAGAAAGATTAAATAACTCTATAGTGTATCTTGATGAATCTGTTAAACCTTGCTTATTTAAGAGTAAAGTAGTTTCAAGAACACATGCTTGCTTCAGAGTAGACTGTTATGGGAACTGGTATTTAAAGGATTTGAAATCCTCTTCAGGTACTTTTTTGAACCATATAAGAATATCCGCAGCTTCATTTGAGAGCAATGATTTCTTGTTAAAGGATGGTGATATAATTCAACTGGGAATGGATTTCAGAGGCGGAACGGAAGAACTTTACAGATGCATTAAATTCAGAGTAGAATTGAACAGATCATGGAAAATGAGAGCCACAAAGTATAACAAAGAACTAATGGACAAAATCAAAACTGGCTTATTAGGAGACCATGAGGATTGTTCTATTTGTTTAACAAAACTCAAACCTTGTCAACCTTTATTCATTTCTCCATGTGCACATATGTGGCATTACTCATGCATAAGGAGAATGATTTTGAATACATATCCTACGTTTGACTGTCCAAATTGTCGAAAAAGGTGTGATTTAGAAGAATCTTTAGATTCAGAGAGTGAAGAAGAAGAAGAAGAGGAAGAAGAGGAAGAAGAGGAGGAAGAAGAAGAAGAACACATAAATAGTAATACTGCGGATGATATACACAACAACAATAGTGCAAATGAAAGTGAAGTTGAGGAGATAACTGAGGATGATTGTATAAGTGATGATATCAATAAAATAACCAATCCTACAACTACATTAAACATAAGACATACCAATAATACCAATAACCAATTATCTTCTTTAAATAGAGATGAGTATGTTGAAGATGAAGAAGATGTAGATATGCAAAGTATAGGATAGATTTTTTTTTTGTATTTTTTGTATTTTTTTTCTTTTTTTCTTTTTAATTTATTATTATTATTATTATCTCCCCCCCTCTTTTTTTTTCTTTTCTCTTTTTTATTATATATTATTATATATATAGTCTTATTTTTTTTTGATTCATATCAAATAGATCTATTCAATGCACATGATTACTATATATTACTATATATTATTATTGTTTCATATAATAAAACAATTTGGAGTATATTTATATTTATATTAACTAACTATATTACTCTATCAATACAACATTATATACAGTATATAGTATATAGTATATGAGTGTTACATTATCGTTTATATAATAATTATAATATTATAGTAGGTTATTACTTGAAATGGATATATCCGATATATATATATACTAGTAATAATAATTATTATAAGAGTTATATGTAAATATGTATGTAAATATATATATCGGATATAATACAACAGAGAAAAAAACAGTCATTATTTTTACTACTAATAATATTGAAAATAAAAAAGACCCATACATACATACACACATTAATATTACTAGTAGTAAAGAGAGTAATTTTTATAATAAGAGAAAAAGAAAAAAAATTTTTATTATATATATACATAGAAATAAACAAAAAATCATATATTAACGATTACGAACATCATCAAATATATATATTTATACACAGTAAAGAATATATATATTAACATTACAATTATCTTAATATATAATATAAAATATAATAAGTAAATAACCATACACTAAAAGTAATTTATATATATCTATATAATAGTATAATATAAAAACAACGATCAGTTATCTAACCATTTTGATATACAACATATAATCAAATACATACATATAAAAAACACAATATAATAATAAATATAAACAATGTCTGAAATTAAAAAGTTAACTTATAAGGAAGTCTCTGAAGCCAATGGCTATGTCATCATCAATGACAAAGTCTACGATGTCTCTGAGTTCGTCAATGAGCACCCTGGTGGAGATGAAATAATCATTGAGTTCTTTGGTCAAGATGCCACACAGGATTTTGAAGATATCGGTCATTCTCCAGATGCCATGAAGACATTGAAAAACTTATACGTTGCAGATGTCGATACCAGTAGTGAAAGGGTTGTAGCTAAACAAGAAAGTTCAGATTTGAAGAAAAACACAAATGTTGAACAACCTGATTTTAAAAAAATTGGTATTATTCTAATAGTTGCCGCTGCTGTGTTGTTATACAAGGCCTTCAACGCTGAAAAATAAGTAACTAAGTAAAAAGAATTTAAAATAATTTAAAAAAAAATTAAAGATAACCTTCTTTTTCTTTTTCTATTGTTGATATATTATTGTTATTATACAACATTGAAAAAAATTATTTAATAAAAAAAAAAAAAAGATATACATTATAGAGTAACAATAAAAAAAAAAATTAATAAAATTAAAGAATGTTTAATATGGATTTAAATTAAATCAAATATAGATTATTATTACTACTAAAATTCCACTTTCATATATATATCATTTCTCTCTCTTTTTTTTTTATTTAGTTATATAAAAAGTATTTATTTATAAGGAATCTTTCACTCTTTCATTCTTAGAAGATATTTAATTATTTAATTATTAAACTATTCATTAGTGTATATATCTAATTATTTTAATATATTTCAATGTATATAATATACGATAATGTTAATATTAATGTTATTACAACTATTATTAAACTATGTATTTAAGTATTTTTAAACCGATATTTCCTTAATTTTTTCTTCTTATATATAAATATTATTATTTCTACAGTTCCATTATTCACCAAATATCAACCATATCAACCATATTAACTTATATATAATAAAATAAAAAAACAAATGTCACGTGAAGTAACACGTGAACAATTATACAGAAAAATAAGATTAAAGAAAGAAAGAAAAAATAATTTTTTTCATAGTAATAGAAAAAAAAAACAAACAAACGAAGTTTCAAAGCAAAGAAACAGAAAGAAAGAAAAACACTTTACAAAGAAAGAGAGAAAAGATATAAAAATAAATATTTGATCTGAATATAACACACTATAATAACAACAACAACAACCATATACATAAAAAAAGAGAGAGACATATATACATAATATGAACTTTTTGAAGTCAGTGTTTGCATCTAGCAATGAATTTGTGAATGAAGCAGGGGAAGTGCCTCCTTACACCATCACCGATAATGTAAGCAAAGGTGATGACAGGGTAGATATTTACGAATGCAATTACAAAAACAGCAACATCAAAGAACTTGAATTCATATGTTTACATAACAATATCACTGCCTCAAATGTCACAGATTCTTACAAATTGTCCATGGTCAGAAGAAAACAAAAGGAACAACAAATGGATCAGTATGGAAATATGACAAATGTTCAAACTGCCAACAGAAACTCTAATGATTCCTTCTTAAAATCAGCCAATAACTTTGTCAACTTGTACCATGAAGAGACTCTCAATGGCAACAACAGCGTTATGATCAATATCTTGAAAGTCTACGAAAGATTTGATTCATTTGTTTCTAATAGTGTGTCTTTACTTTCTGATACAGATTCCTTGCCTGAAAATCAAAGGTTTTATTTAGATTACTGTATATTAAAGCTTTTCAGATTGATTTTGAAAAACCACTATACTTTCTCTTTATCAAATAATGAACATTTAGATGATTTGTTGATTGTCTTTATTGAAAATGATACGATGTATTTAAAATTATTCATACAGGGATTGGTTAAAAACAAGTCATCTCAAAATAACAATAATGCCACTGCTTTGAAACTATTGAACCAGAGATTTTCCAATGTTAAAAACATCAATGATATTGACTCTCTGCTCTCACAGTATATTGAAAATTACCCCTTTATAAGAATTATTGAGTTTATAAATTGTATTGAACAAACCTCCACCAGGGAGTTATTACAAGTGACCAATTCATTATTGGGAATGACCAGTGAAATTTTTAACAATAAAGACGACGATATGAACTCTAAAATGTGGGAATCTTGTGTTATTAAAAAAATCATAGACAGATATTATTTCTTGAACAATGCAACTAATGATCCATTAACAGACCCTTCTGAAAAATTAGATTTTGAAAGCTTTGAATTTTCATTCTTTGTATTAATCACTTCATTGATTCAATGCAACCCTATAAAGCTTTTAGACTATCAGTACATTCTTTTAGACTATATTAAAAACTCTCCCGAGGGTAAAAAAATTATTGCTATTATCCTTTACTCCTTAGTTGAAGTATTTGAAAATTGCGATGATGTTACCGCTTCAAAATTGAAAAATTTCCCATTGACATTATTCAATTCTTTACAAAACAATATCAGATATATTAAAATCAACAGTGACGAAAATTTGAACATCACCAGGTTATTCTTGCTGTTATTAAAAGCAGAGAAATTCCACTCTTTGCTAACTGATAAATTCATCTGTAATGATGTTTTAAGACTCCTATCTGAAATATCCAAATTAAGCGGCTCAGTTGAGGCCAGAAACATTAAAGATATCAAAAGTTTGAATTTCTTAATAGTAAACTTGATATTGTCCTTGAAGGCTACAGTTTTAAGTTTTTACAACCAAGATAGAGGCCATACGATTTTGATATCTGCCATTTTACAAAACAGCAATATTCAAAAGGCTAATGCAAACAGCAACTCTCTAGCTTATGACTTGGCTATTCTTCAAACATTGAAAAATGAAATCACTAGCTGGCCAACTGAATTGATAGTCACAAAGTTGATGCCTGTACAATCGCTCATGAATTTATTGCTCATATCTTCTGATGATAAAGATCAAGACCCGGATGTCGTTGAGGCAAACAGAAACATATCCCAGTCTGCCTTTGACATCTACATGCATATTCTCTCTCGTGTGGGGAAACAAAACAACTTCAAGATCACAGACAAAAGTACAGATATGTATTGTGATTTGAGTGAAAACATTATAAAAGTAACAGAGACTTCTTACTATAAAGAAAAAGTCCTTTCACCCCTTGATGAACATATAAACAATAATGAGATTCCTATAGTAGTAAGCTTTAATGGCGATTATGCTAATAGTGGTAACAGTCATATCAGGGATAAGTTGAATAGAAACACCTCAACTGATACAAACTCCTTTAACAAGAAAAAACCAGTTAATAACTGGTCTTCATGGGGTGAAGCTGATGGTTTTAGTGATGATGATCAAGACATGTTGGAAGACTTTGATGATTTAGATTTGTCCATAAATAACAATGTTTCTAATAAGAAGACTCCCTCCATGGTTAAAAACTCTAGTCAAGTAGTTAAAAAACCATTAGTTGAAAGGAAAACACAAAGCGATACCATTCCAGCTAGATCATTTGTTAAAAAAACTACAAATGTAATCAAACACAACAATAACAGTTCTGCCACTCCACAAAGAAAATCTGTTCTCAGAGACCAAAATAATACTAGAAAGATACCTGCAATTAAAAAAAAATCCACGCAAACTTCAACAAGTGCCTCGAAAAAGACTACATCATTCCCTACATTTGATGATGATGATGAAGACGAAGGTGAAGACGGATGGGGCGATAACTGGTAAATTACATATAGATATATATATTAATACTCACATCGATATAATAAATTATTCTTACTTGTTATTTGAAGGATATATAGTAAGGGTGTTACGAAAAAAATAGAAACAAAAAAAAAGATATATATAATAATAAATGAAGAAAGAATTATTACTTTGTTAATAAAAGTATATTAAATGGTTTATATATACACAGTTTAAATGAAATTTTTTATAAAATGGCCTCAACCAAAAGAGAAGCCAGTGATTATTATTTTTTTTTTATCAATAAAGCGTCACAAAGCCCCTTTATGGGGAAAGCACATTTTCTTTTTTTTTTATTTTTAGGAAGTATGGTTCAAAGTTTAGTAACCACCTCTGTTACCGCCTCTGTAACCACCGTTGTTACCACCTCTGTAGCCACCGTTGTTACCAGATCTGTAACCACCTCTAGAGTGTCCTCCTCTGGAGTATCCTCCTCTTCTACCGTAACCACCACCGTTACCACCTTGGTAAGTAAAAGCGGCGTCTTTCAACTTGGCTGGGACTTCTTGGCCGGCGTCTTCCAAAATCTTGACAAGACTCTTGGCAAAGCCCTTGGAGGCGTCTTCAAAGAAAGTGATGGATGTACCGGACTTACCGGCTCTACCAGTTCTACCGATTCTATGGACATAATCTTCAATGTTACCTGGCATGTCGTAGTTGATGACATATTCAACACCACTGACATCTGTTTATAACAATATTATGAGTTTATTTTTAAATCTTTATTTTTTTATATCATGTAATCAATCCATTCTAGTAAATACATGGAAAGATAGATAAATATAAAAAGATAATGGATAAATAGTTAATTATAATAATAATTAATGATTATATTTGTTAGTAAAGTTTTTTAAATGTTCGTTTTATTAAATAATGATAATAATAAATTATCAATATTTTATCTTAGTTTAAAAAATAAAGTCTTAAATCACTAAAATGAAAAGCATAAGTTGTAGAAAATAATGTCAATTAATCAAATATGTTACTTTATAGAAATTACAATCTTTAAAACTGACTATAGCATATAGCTGAAGGCATTAAAATTTCATAATTTTTTACAAAGTGTTATTGATCGAGTGTTTATCCAAGTTCAAATTAATGGATGTGTTCATAGTGTTATTATTGAAAAAAAAAAACAATAACAAACAAACAAACCACCATTAATAGCAATTGAAAAAACATTTAGTTTTTCTTTTGATACAACAACTTCATCAAAATCATATTTGAATGCTTATTGTTTCTTATTTTATCATCTTGGTAGAAAAGTAAAAAAAAAAAAAGGAAAAATCCTTTTAATTTTAACATGCATGATTAGCATAAAAAGAAGAAAATATCAAAGATTTTCAAAGGAACACTAAGCTTAATTCTTAATTAAACTTAATGTGCATAGTGTCATTGTTACTAATAAAACAAAAAGAAAAAAAAACAAATAGCTTTCCTGTTAAAAAACCAACTTTAAAAGGAAAACAGTTCAACAACAATAAACCCTTTTTTATGAAAGTTTAAAAAAAAGTGCACTAATGTTGACTATAAAGTTCAAATTATCTTCTTTTATTTTTTGTAAATATTAAAAAAGTTAAAGACACAAATAGAACTCCTTTGAAATAAGGCAGTCAATAGAGCAATTAATTAAACTTTCACAAGGAGACCTCTCCAAGTATTGTTGTCATTTGCCAAACCCGATTGTTTTTTTCTTTCGTTTTTTTTTAAAAAATAACAATAACAGTATTGTTAAAAGCATAAATGTCAAAAACACTTACTGAAATTTTCAATCAAATGTTTTGAGTTTTTATTTTCTCTTTCTCTTTCAATAATAGCTCAAAAAATAGTTTCAAACCATCCTTGAGTGATCATGTTGTTTTGAAAAAAAAAACAACATCAACATAAAGGACACCAACTAAGGAAAAAACATTATTATTGTAAAGTCCAGGACAACCAAATTAGGAATAATAATCAAAATAAAAACAAAACCAAATTGAAATGAAAAAAAATGTTTATCAAAACAAAAAGTGAGAAAACAAAGAAAAAAAATTATCATTTGCTGAAAATTTTTCCGTTCTGTTTTCACACCTTAATTTATCCGACATTTTATCAAATTTGTCTTTATTTTAACTTTTCTGTTATTATCTATTAGCTGACCTATAGAAATGAAGCCATCGCCCATACAACCCCACTAATAATTTATTCAGTTGGGTGAATAAACATCACAAAATCACTACAAATGGATATTAATTAATTTCAACATCCTTTTTGTGAGTTGTGATGAATAAGAAAAAAAAACCCCTCTCTCCAATTACACTCACCAATAATAATACTCCTTTGATTCAATGATCCTTCATTATCATCATTTTAGAAAAAAAGAAAAAAATCAAAATCAAAACAGCAACATAATCCATGTTCCTTTTTGTTTATCTTCTTTTATTTTTTTAATTATTCTATCTTTTCAATTACCAATTTTGATAAAATTAACCAATAATTTTTACAATTACCTCTTTATTGTTAGTGAACATGATACTTTATTTTTTATCTTGTTTTTTTTTTTTATAATTTTTGTTTCATGTTACATACCTAAACCTCTAGCGGCAACATCAGTTGCAACTAAAATACTTAATCTACCTGATTTGAAGTTTTCAATAACCCAGTCTCTTTCTCTTTGAGACTTGTCTCCGTGCAAACAACCGGCAGCGAAACCTTGGTATCTTAAGTCAACAGTTAAGTCATCACATAAACTCTTAGTGGCAGTGAAGATAATAACCTTAGATTCCTTGCTGAACTCTGGGTTGTCAAAGATGGCAGCCATGGTGTTCTTTAAGATATCCTTCTTTTCGTAACGAGAGCAGAACTCAAACTTTTGTGTGATGGTCTTGGAGGCTTGTAAACCTTGAGAACCAACATAGACTTGGATGGCGTCCTTGCTCATGAAGTCACTAGCCAATTGTCTAATTTCCTTTGGCCATGTGGCAGACCACATAAGAGTTTGCTTGTCTGGTCTGATGTAGGCTAAAATGTCTCTTAATTGTTCTTCGAAACCCATATCCAACATTCTATCAGCTTCATCCAAAACTAAGTATGTGACTCTGTTCAAGTTGGTGTAGCCGGCAGTGACTAAATCCAACAATCTACCTGGAGTGGCAACAACAATGTCAATACCGCTGGATAGAGCTCTAATTTGTTGACCCTTTGGAGTACCACCGTAAACGGCCAAGGCCTTGATGTCTCTTGGCAAGAACTTGTTTAATTCTTCAGTGATTTGAACAACAAGTTCTCTAGTTGGGGCAATGACCAAGGAAATTGGACCTTCACCTCTTTGCAATCTAGGTTGGGCTAAGATGTGAACAATAGATGGAAGACCAAAGGCAACAGTCTTACCGGAACCGGTTTTGGCAATACCAACCATATCCTTACCGGAAAGAGCCATAGGCCAACCTTGACATTGAATAGCACTAGGTTCAGTGTACCTTTTCTTCAAGGAATTCATAACTTCTTCTGGGAAACCAACTTCTTCAAAGGAGGAAATTGGCTTTGGAACATCTTTACCGACAATGTTCATTTCATGAAGCTTTCTGAATTCGGCAACTTCATCATCTGTCTTTGCAGCAACAGAAGGTTGTTCAACATAAAAGTTTTTCTTGAATGGTTGTAATTCAACAGTTTCCCAGTTTGGAGGAGTTGGGTTGGCAACTGGAGCAAAGGATTGTCTGCTGTCTCTGTAACCACCACGGTTTCCTCCATGGTTTCCACCGTATGAGTTACGACCTCTTCCACCGTAACCTGAGTGGCTGGAGTGAGTAGAGAAGTTTCTGTTGTTGTTTTGATAACCTCTATCGTAGGACATTCTTGTTGAGTTTTGTAAAGAAAAGAAAATGGTTTTTCTAGAATTTGTGTTTATGAAAAAATCAGATCTAAATGTTCTACGGGTTATGTTATTAATTGATTTTAAAAACATACACAGTATTTCAATAAAGTTGTTTAGAAAATAAAAAAAAAAGACGACTGCTAAATTATTAAATTCTTAGGTTAAGTATATATATATGTATAATACTTTTTAAGCGGTCACTGATTATTTTACTTGCTGATGGTTTTATATTATATTTATCTTTTGTTTAAGAATGAAAATTTAAAGTAAGTAACATTTTACATTAATATAAACTATTTAGACTTTATCTATAATTTATTATATATGCTTTAAAGTTGAAAAAAGTAATTAAATAAAGCTGTTCCTAGACAAAATATATATATATATATATATATATAATAAACAGAATATTTTATTAATAACAGTTTCTTTTTCTTATTATTAAATAGTAAAAAGTTAAGTATTGACATATTACAAATCAAGCTTTTATAAACTTGATAAAAACAAAAACTAACACAAGTGAGTGTTTTTATTTTCAAACTGTAAGTGGAAAAACGTGTTTTGTTTGTTTATTATATAAGAAGAAAAAAAAAACACACATGTCTAAATTAGGAAACTATAAAAAAGTAGTTGTATATTTACAGAAACATGAAATTTTAGAAAAAAAAAAAAAAAGAAATTAAAAAATAAAATTAGAAAAAATAAAAAAAAAATAATGTATACTAATATTATATTTTATATAATAAAAAAAAACCTATTTCTTATTCTTCTTGAGCTCCTCTGAAAGTATTGACAGCATCTGCAAATTTATCACCTACAACATCACACATATCCATGATATCTTGTAAACCCTTGTGCAATACTTGGATACATGTTTGAGTGGAGTCTTCATAACATTGAATTCTTAAGTGTAAATATGGTTCAGAAGGATGAGGAATGGAGTAACCTGCAAATTCAACATTTTCGTTTTTCATAATCATATATCTCAAAACATTACCAAGAGTATGGTCTTCGTCTAGTATTTGGAAAGAACAGTTGTAGTCGTCCACTTTGCTGTTGATTTCATCGTATATGTTAACATTCTTTAAAAGTTTGATCTTATTAGTGTCAAAAACACCTGGGTTTCTTAATTCTTCTTCAACTTCCATCTGGGTTTCTTCAACAGCACTCATATTATTTATCTATTATTATTATTATTTATTGTTATTGTTATTGGGGGGTTGGGAAATGAAATGTAATGGGTAAAATTAGATCTTATAAAAGTATTTAATTACACCTTCTATTCAAATTTATAAGTGATTATATATATATATGTATATGTAATTACAAATTGCAGTGGTATCAGTCTTGATTACAACGGTTTCTGTTTCTTTCTTTTGTTTTATTTCTATAGATAATAGATATGTTATAGATACATCTTATATGTGATCATTGATTAAAAGTTTCATATTTTCAAATATTTTATAACATATGAAAAGGAAAAAAAAGAATAGTTGCTAAAAAAGAAATTATATATATTAAAAAAATTTTATTGATTATTAATCATTGGTAAAAATCATAATACAAGTTAAGATATTACATAAGTATTAAAACGTGATTAAGCCATATGATAAGTCATATGACGTATCATGTGATATATAATCAACTATTAATTATTTTTTTTAATAATATATATATATTCTACTATATAAAAATAAAATATCTATATAAGATAAATAATATAATATAAGTACTTTATTATTTTTACCTAAATAGGAAATACTTAAGATACAATATATAATCTAAGATAATCTATTTATTTTTTTTATGATATTATATAATTTTATTTTTTTTCATTATATATATAGAAAGTAATAAAAAAATAAATTTAAAAAAAAAAAGAAACTTTTTTTTAAAAAAAATTAAATATCTCTTCTACTAATTGAGTAGTTAAAATTATTGTTAACTGCACTAAAATATCCTCTCCCTCTATTTTTTTTTTACTAATATTATACACTTTGACTTACTAATAATATTCCTTCCTTAAATAAAATTTAATTCTAACACACACTTTCCTTTAAATAACTAACTAACTAACTAATTTATCTCTGTATTTTATAATTTTTTTGAAACAAAATAAGGAAAAAATTTTTTTATTTTTTTTTACAATTATAGTAAATAGGAAAAAAAAAAAAAGGAGTAGTAAAACCTAATAAATCAATAACAAATTCAAATTAATTAAAAAAAAGAAACTTAAGATAATTCATTTACTAATATTAACTATATTATCATCTAAAGTATTAGTCTTAAAATTAAGAGATAACAAATATATTATTTTAGATAAAAAAAAAATATATTATTTTAGATAAAAAAAAAATAAATTATCATTAGAAAAGATAACAGATAATAGATAAGAAAATATTATTATTATTATTAGTAATAGTAATAAAAAAATAATATCTTAGTTAACACACCAATAAGATAAAGATAAAAAAAGAAATAACAACAACAACACTATTTTATTAATAACTATTAAGAATATCAATAAAAAAATAAAATAAACATATTGGATACATATATCTTCTAACTAATTAATTAATTTTACAACATAATAATAAAATAATAAAAGGTATGTCTTCAAAGGATATCAAAAAGAATGATGAAAATAACAATGATGAAGAATCCTTAATGTTTAATAATAATAACAACAACACCAATACTAGTAATAATACCAATACCAATAATAATAATGAATTTGATACTCATAACCATGAAGATGATATAAGTGCAACTTTCAAACCTAGAGAATTAAGTATAACTAGTGAACTTTTATATGGTGTTGGTAGTATTAGTGGTAGAAGTATTGAACCCCTGGATAGAACCCCAAGCTTAGGCGCCATAGGTAGAGGGTTTTCTATAGTTAATACAAACTCAAATAGTAACCAATCTAACACTCAAATAAGTGACAGAAGAAAATCTATTACTAAAATCAAATCTCTAAAACATAATATAAATAATGATGTCTCTGTTAATTCATCAATAAGACGACCTTCAGAAAACCTTGAACCTTTCCAGTTCAAGTATCCCTTTGGTGGTGGTAATAATTCTAACAACTCTCATGGAAAGAATAATAACAACAACAATAATAATAGTATCACAACAACAGTTGCCAAAGGTATGACAAAGAAAGATAGTATAGCTCAACATAGAAGCAACTCTATATCTTCTTTATTAGGAGCTGCTGCCATGATGAACTCAGACTCTAAAAGGAACTCTATCATCAGTTTAAACATGAACGATTTTGATAAACCAACTAATAATAACAATCCATCACATACAGGAACTATGAAACCTCCAAAGAAGTTGCCTATAACTAAAACAAATGCCACCTCTACTAATGCCACTAATACTAATAATAACAATAATGATGCGATGGATATCCATAAAGCTCCATCAATTTCTGAGTTTGATTTCTTTAATTCTAATAGAAAGGACAGCTTCAAGGTATCTTCATTCATTCCACAGTCTCTTAATGACCTGGATAGTGATTTATTTTTAAACAGAAAAAACTCAAACATTAGGGGCTCTGTTTTTGAATCAGGCACAAGGTTTAGTAGAACCTTTTCATCAGGTATGCAACAGTTTTTAAACCAAAACTTTGGTGCTCAGAATATAAATGACAACTCTGAAAACATAGCTCCTCACCAACAAAGAAGAAGAGAATCCAGTATTGGTGCCTCTCATTTTACGGATTTTATTAAAGGGAATGAAAACGCTATCAGTGATGACGATGAAGAAGATGATCATCACCATCATCATTCTTCTATCAATGGTGTTACCACTGGTAATGACAACAACAACAATAACAACAATAGCAACAATAACAATAATAGAGGTAACAACTTTAACGATGACTTTTCTCCTGATGATATGAGACAAGTAGCTATGGCTGCTGCATTAGCAGGCGGTGTTCCTTTAAATAAACAAAGTTTCAGATCGTCCTTTGCAGGGGGTGTTAATTTACACACCCTTCTGCAGCAAGATAACTCAAACAACGGAGGTAGATTCAGAAAATCTATTAGAGCTAATAGTAACACCCCCATTCCTATAGGAACTCCACCATTACATGCCTTTGGTGGTTCTTTTAGTATGATGAATATGGGGATGAATGTAGCTATAACCAGTGATGAAGGCGAAGATAATCACAGCTTTGGTGATTTTGATACATTTTCTCAGGCTTCAGGTCAAAGTAGAGATTTTGCATCCTTCTCTAAAAATTTGCCAGGAATCAATGGTTTGATGGGCGATACAATTTTTAATGGCAGCCTTACAGGAAAGGCCAATAATGGTAAAAAGCTTAAAACCAAAAACACCACATCTACAAAAAAGAAAATTACAAAGAAAAAGATATCCAAGCCTAAAAACAATGATGCAAAGATTAAAAAATTAAACAAACAAGCCGCTGAAGCTGCCTTTGAAGCTGCAGCTCATGCCACCTCTTTAGCTACTATGAATAAACAAAGTAAAGAATCTTTAGCTACAAAAAGAAGAGGTAAGAAATTGGAAAAGACTCCTATTGTTAAACTGCAAGCAGCAGGAAGTTCACAAAGCAGCAATAAGACAGATGGAAAAGCGTCCAGTTCAAATAAGGTTATGCCTATGGATGCTTATTCTAGTGTAATCAATACAAACAAAATCAAAAAAAAATCAAGTAGCAGTAACACTCCATCTTTATCAACAACAGCAACAACATCTGGTAGTGCAGCTAAAAAGAGCAAAAAAGTTTCCAAATCTATACGTACTCCTGGTGTTTTAGTTAATGAACACAAGAGATTTATGGGGAATGCTTTGATTGCTGAATTTGACAGTAACAATAGATCTAGACAAGATCCAGTTGCGTTTAAAAGTAAAAATCTATCTACAAGGGTTTTAAAACCAGGTGATTTTTTAACAACAACTTTAACAACATCCATGGAACCTGCTACAAAGTCTTCAATTTCATTGAATAGAAAAAAAGCATTAGCTTTAAAACAGGCTAAGAACGGAAAAACATCAATCAACCAAAAGAAAGACTCCAATGAAAAGGCTTTAAAAAAAACCAAAAAGAAAAAACAACAACAACAACAAGAACAAAATAAAGCTACTAGTAGCGATACAGTTAAGGAAAATGAAGATCAAGGAACAAACAAATCTAGTTTATCTGAAGAAGAAGAATTCAATCAACAACTTGACCCGGATACAGCAGACGCCATTTCAGCTCTTCAAATTATTTCAAAGTCTCAATCACCTGCTATTAGCAATCTTGTTGATTCAAAGACAGATAGATCCTTGTCCATAAGTATAAAAGAAGACGATGCATCTATATCAAAACCAGGAGAAACATTAAGAGATGAAATCCATACATCTGTGGAAGATGGTCATGAAGGAACCCTTGAAGACAAGGCCATTTCTCCATCTATGCTACCTTTAGACAATAATCGCGAATCCTCTACTGCCACATCATTGTCAAAATCAATTAATGGTGGTGATAATGACAATGGCCCATCAAAGCCAAAGAGAAAGAGAAAGGCATCTTCTCCTGGCACTGCCAATTCAAATACTAGCACCCCAACCACCAATTCAAGTACAGCTAGTAACAAAAGAAGAGGTCCGCATCACAGCAAGCCTGAGCCTGTTTTATTAGCTGAACCGATTAGGATACCGAACCCTATAATTCCACAAATGAGTTCTCTAAAGGGAGAAGGGGACCAAGGGGATGGATTGGCTGAAAATGCAACACTCAGTGCGGGAAACAAGCAAAATGAGGAAAATGTTGCAGTTCTAGGAGCAACAAATGTTGATCAACTTATGTTGATTTTGCAAGCGCGTCAAAAGGGATTCCAAAAACAATTAAAGAAAACTAGTGATGGAAGATTAGATATATTTTCCACTCCTGATATCATCCCACCTGCTGTTGAATTAGTGGGAGGTGTGGATAAACCTAAAGTGGGTGATGAACAGAATTTCATAAAGTTCAATGAAAACAATAACAATAATAACAATAATAGCAGCAATAACAATAGCAGTACTTCTCTTCAAAGAACGAGTGAATCTTTGGGAGAAAATGATTCAGGAAGAAAGATGTATATTTGTAAATACTGTCATAAGCAGTTCTCGCAAACTACACATTTAGAGGTTCATGTTCGTTCACATGTCGGACTGAAGCCTTATAAGTGTGATCACTGTGGAAAGAGTTTCACTCAGGGGGGTAATTTGAGAACTCACATCAGACTTCACACGGGTGAGCAGCCCTTTGAGTGTGGTGAATGTGGAAAGAAGTTTTCAAGAAAGGGAAATCTTCAGGCGCATGCATTGACTCATGGAAAGATCAAGCCATTCAACTGTGAGCTGGACAATTGTGAAAAGGGATTCACTCAACTGGGTAACTTGAAGTCTCATCAGAACAAGTTCCATTCACATACATTGAATGCATTGACTTTAAAGCTTGCTGAGGGACTCACGGGTGAGGAAACTGAATCTGAACTAAAAGCTCTAGAGTACTTGGGAAATCTATACAAAAACAGTAATAGAGGAATCAAGGGAAGAGGAAAAAAGACCCCTTCAAGTACAGAAACCACAAAGAGCGGAAGTGAAGAATCTGCTTCATAGTATTTTAACTTTAAATATAGATATATGTGTTTTGAAAAAAAAAATAAGAAACAAAAGTTAAATCAAAACATGATATATATATATATATGGTTTATAAAAATAGACTTTCTTTAATATTTATTAAACATTTTTTAATCTTATTTTAAAATTTTTTAATAATATAACTATATATATAAACTTAATGTTGTTACATGGTGATGATATAAGTGATGTTGTGATCATTTTGGTTGAGAGTAATTTTCACATCTTCTTTCAAGAACAAAAATCCCTTCATAACACAAGAAACAAAGTAGGGAAACAACATCTTACAATCCCTCTGCTCGCCCCCTTCAGCCATATCTATTATGTTGTTATGATCCTTTCCGTCTTCTTCCCCTTTCTTACTATGACTGTTATGGTTTTCATTATGATGATGATGATGATCACCACCAACAGACTTTTCATATTTGGAACTAGATTTGTCAAATTGAATTCCACTTAGTGAATACTTGTTATCCATCAAATAGAACACTCCCTTATGGTTAGTCTTCAGGGAGTCTATGGGTCTTCCTGTGAGTGAAGTATAAATTTCTTTGCACACATGTTTGATCAATTTCAAATTTGTTTTGCTGTTCGGATCATTCCCATGAGAAAGCTCATAGGATAAAAAGAGCTTCTCTCCAGTAAAGGCTGCTATCTCCTTTAATTGTTTGCTGATGACATTCTTTTGTGAACTACTCAAAGTATGATACATTAAGAATTGTTCATGTTGTTTATATTCAAAAGTTTCTGTAGCAATATGCAGCGAGAGTATTGAGGAGATCAATTCTTGTACGAAAAGTCTGTTGAAATTATAGTCTATTAACATTTTTCCATTGTTATCATTAGTGTTATTATTGTTATTTATTGTAGAGTTGTTATTACCTACCACAACATTACTTGAATTCATTTCTTTTTTTTTTCTATTGATTACTCAACTGTCAACAAAATTATTCTATATCTCTTTTGGTTTTTATTCAAATAATGAATAAGTAAATTAACAAATATAGATATATGTATATACTAACATGAGTTTGGTCTTTTTTTGTTAGTAATCAATCATATAAACTTTACATATCTCTATATCTTTCTAATAACAACTCTTTGTTTAGTTATTCATATCATCAAAAAAGTTGTTATAAACGTGACTTATTTTTTGTTTTTAAATAAGTGTGTCAATTAGTCACATGACCAAAGTTTAGAATCATTTCATAAAGTTATTTTCAATTTTCTTTTGAGTGAAAAAAAAAAAAAAAAAAAAAAAAATTGTTTTTGTTTTTTTAAGAGAAAAAGAGAGACAAAGCGAAAATGTTGATTTGTCGGTTATAAAAAAAAAAAAAAAAAATTAAACTAACAATTTTTTTAAATTAGTGGAATTGTTACAACATATATACAAATATATAGACAAAGTCATATTATTCATATTATAATTGTTAAATACAATTTCATTAACAGATTACTTACTTATTTTAGCAAAATGATAACAAAGTTATAGATAAATATACAATATAACAGTTTAACTACAAAAACAGCAGAGAAAGAACCGGAAACTTTTCTTATATATACCAAAAAGAACAAAAAAAAAAAGAATAATCAAAAGTCATGGCTTTGAAAACTATTTACTTATTAAGACACGGTTACAGATCTAATTGGGAACCTGAACCACATCCACCATCTCCTACAGGTATTGTGGATGATGTTATTTTGGCCAAACATGGTTTAGAGCAAGCCGATGAATTGTCCGAATATATTTCCAGTTCTCAATTTACAGACAAGCCTGAACTAATAATTTCATCTCCATTTGTTAGATGCATTGAAACTATTAGACCAACAGCTCAAAAGCTAGATCTAGAAATTATCATTGACACAGGTGTTGGTGAATGGTTTAAGAAAGAAAGATGTTTAGAGAATAACTTGGTCAATGGTGTTATGGAAAAGACTGCTCCATTGCCTGCAAAGATGGAAAAGTTGCAAGAGGTTTTCCAAAAGGACAACTTAAAACTGAATCAATACTGGACATCCCTCATTCCAAATATCAGAGGTGAGTCACAAGACGAGGTTCAAAAGAGAACACATGACGTTTTACCTTTAATCGTTGCTAGAATTGAAAAGGAATATCCTCATGTCAAGACCGTTTTATTCTGTACCCATGCAGCCACCAAAATTGCTTTAGGAATGTCTATTTTAGGCTTCGAGTCAGTGCTGGACAAGTTTGACAAAAACGACTTGAAGGAAGGTCAAGCTGATCATATAAGAGCAGCTTCTTGTTCTCTAGACAAGTTTGTTACTCCAATCGAGTCCACACAACCATTCTACAACAGAGACTGGATGATGACCATGAATGGTAATACTTCATTCCTATCAAAGGGTGAAGAAATGCATTGGGACTTTAGAAATGGATTTGAAGCAGGCTCAGATGCAGATATCAAGTACAGACAGGAAATGAAAAGACTTGAAGCCCAGCACGGAGTCAAGCTCTCTGGATCTGCAGTCGATGAAACACATAAGGAAAAGAGTGAAAATTTAGAGGAACATCTTATTGAAATTCCATTAACAAAGGAACTGGCTAGCAACTTTGCTGAAATTCCTAAAGAAGATCGCGCAAAGGGGGTTGATTTTCAAGTTACAGGATTAAACACAGATGCTCCTATAGTAAAGATAGGAGACAAGTTATATGAAGGAGAATGGAAAAAAAACATAGGCAGCAGTATAGCCGTTGATCCTGAAGTTGTTGATGAATCTAAGAGTAAAAATGATATTTCTAACATGAAACCAATACAGGCCACTTTAGGACTTAATGAAATTAAATACACCAAGTAGTTTATATAACAAGTATTTGCAATCATAGAATTACTAATATATATATATATATATACATAATTATTGATATTGATAACCAGGAAGGTGGTGCCTATAGGGCAACTTCTTTCGAGTTTTGCTGTTCTTTCAGTAATTCTGAATATTCTTGTCTCATCTTTGTCAAATAATCATCAACTTTTGCAATCGCACCTTCTAATGACTCTAACTCATTAAGCTCAAGTTCTTCACTGAATGGATGTTCAACAAAGGAGTCTATGTTTTGTATATTTGCATTGCCAGATGTAACCAGAGCCTCATCAATATGCTTATACAACAAACTGCTCCCTTTGGATAACCACTTAATGAAAAAATCAGCATATGGTTCATGAAAGACTAATTCGTCATAGTAAAGAGATCTGACCCGATCTTCTTCTATCAGAAGCTCCTCGCCATCCTTCTTGATAGGCTGCTTTTTGTCATAGGCCTTTGTCTCCTCGTTTAGAATCAAATAAAAACTATGCAGTCTTAAAGGATGGTATGTTTGCAAAAATTTTTCTTGAGATCCGTCTTGAAAGTATATCTTTATAGAGATTTCAAACTCTCCCCACCCTGTTTCCTCAACCATGAATGGCTTGTCCTTTGAGTACTCTATGGTTCTTACTGCTGGCTGGTATGATTCATGCAGTTTGAATGTGATCTTTTTAATAAAGGATAAATCCTCATGCCCATTTTTTGTTGGCGAAATTACAAACACTTTCCAAGTATGTGTATGTTCCAATGGCGTTTCTGGCTTTCTGTCTTTAATCTTTTCCGATACGTTTCCAATTACAATAGGTTTTTTTATAGTTACATGTTTTAGTCTTTTATTATTATTAGTGCTGCTAGTGGATATAACAGACTTGACATATTCTTCGCTTGGACTTAGTTCATCCTCAGATACCATAATTGTTTTATCTTGTTTTTGTGTTAGTATGTGTTTTAAGTTAAAGTCTTTTTTTTTTTTTTTCTTTTGAGTTGAAAGAGTATTCTAACAGTACAAGGTATGAAAGTTAATCTCTTTTTTTATAGTCTTGTCACCTTAGCAAAAATAGTTGGTATTATATTAGATACTATTGAACTATAATAGTCTAATGTTACTCTGTATAACATCTTCTCTAGAGTTTGATCATCTAGACTAAAAGTAAAAATAAAATAAACATAAACTAATATTTTAGTCTAATTCTTATGTCTAGAAAAATATCTGCATTTGTTATTTCCGAAAATCAAAATTTCTATAGACAATCTTAACTAATTTGAAAAAAAAAAAAATAAAAAAAACATAGATTTATTTTCACTCCGCCCCTATCAAATCTATAAAAAAATAATAAACATTCTGGAAATTTAATACAGATTGTGTTTTTATTTATTTTATTTTAGGTTAAAATTCATTACAAATATAAATATATTTAAAAGATTATCTCTAAGATACCAACATAAAACATCAATATATCAGATTTAATATTCAATAAAAATGGTATCTATTGGTGATGAATTGAAGGATGGCTTTGATATTAGTATCAACTATGTCGAAGAGAACATTACTTTTATAGATAACATTAAACAATACTACATAAAACGAAAACAGCTGGATGATGCACACTTGGCAAGTCTCAAAAAACTTAATCTTGAACAACTAGATCTCATTACAAAACAATCAATCAATGTGTCAGTTGGTAGTAAACCGATTATGACTCCCGGTTCTTTAACAAATTCTACTATAACTACATTTAAGAACATAATCAACAACGATAACAGGCTAGATGGATCTACAGCCAAAATTAATGAAACTATAATTAATGAATTGTCAACTTTAATCAACGATTTGAGACAATTGAGTCAGTACTTAAATACAATGTACAATGGTATGATGAGCAACTACACAACTATAAGTGAAACAAATTTGAACTCTTTTAAAAAGAAATATGACGACTCTACTAAAAGCATGGAACAAGCAAGATCTAAAGGATCTTCTAATAGCTCTAAGCTATTGACCAAGGAGGCCAGTATGAACGAATGCAAAAACGAATATCTTATTGAAATTGCTCTTGCAAACAGAGTTAAAGATAAGCTATACTTTCAAGATATTCCTGAATTGTTGGATATATTGCAAAATGTTGTTAGATATAAAATAGAGAATTTTAACAAAATACTAACTAAAAATCTAAATAACCACATAAGCAATGCTACAAACAAGATTAGCATTTGGAAGGAGAACATTAAGTTTGTAGAAGAAAACTTACCAAAATTAGATATTGAAATGTTTATAAAGCACAATAAAAAACCTTGGCAGGAACCCCAAGACAAGGTCTTTATTCCTTCTCCAATTTGGTATGAAGAAGCTGTGTTTAATGTAAAACTAGAAGAAGATCTAAAGATTTTGTCAACTAAATACAAGAACGCATTAACCAATCAGGTATACCTTGAAGAAAATATAACTAAAAACTTAGACACGTTAAAAACTTTAAGAGATCAACTTACAGCTAAAGACACTGAGATAAATTTGAAAACGCTGAAGCAGTACTGTTCTTGTTTACAAAAATTCACTGAGCTTGAAAATGAGAATCTAAGAGTGCAGGTTATTATTGACTCATTGAAAAATAACTTCAAGGATATTGATTTAGATAACTTGAATTTTAAAGAGGAGAAAAAACAAACTGGTATATTTAGCAAGCTCAAATTTGGAAGAAACAAAAGCATTATTAAAAAGAACAAAGGCTCCAGCGCTGGCAAACACATGAATGGTGAAAACGTAGACGATGAGAGTGTATACGATAGCGATGATGTTTCAAGTGCGATAAACTCATTTGCATCTACCCAAATATCCTCACACACTACTCCAACAGTACCATCGGGGCACGAGATATCAAGATCCACAAAACCAACCTTTTCGGAAGACTTATCAGCATCGCCATCAGGTACTTTTGCACTCTATGCTTACTCTGCACAAGCACCGGATGAAACCTCCATGAGTGCTAATGATAATCTGAAGGTGATAGAGCCAGATGCAAATGGATGGACTATGGTTTACAATTTAGTAACAAAGAAACAAGGTAATGTTCCTACTTCTTACATCAAAGTTCAAGATCCAAAACCACAGAAAGTGGCACCTGTCGTGGCACCACGGAGAAAGGCCAAAAAGTCTGATCATCCTACTATGATTTGTAAGTATAAATACGAGGCTCAAGGTGACGATGAAGTCACGATTGTTCCTGGCGACAGCATCGAAGTCCTGCAACCCGAAGATGAAAACGGATGGGCTTTGGGTATTGTCAATGGAGCCGCACAAGGTCTGTTCCCTGTATCTTATTGTTAGTTAGTGTAATGAATTCTTGTTATGATCATTTCAACAAAACCAAGAATATATAGAAATGATAACAATGCGTTTTATTACACTTACAAATAGTACAAATCAAAACAGATCAATTTAAAAATTTTCTTTTTTCCTTTATTCTCTACTTGTTTGTCAAAACTATGTATATATATATTTAACGTTTAAGTTATATAACACTAATATTTGAAGTTGATACCACTTTCTTTTAGCTTTTCAAGTCTTTGTTTATGTCTATTATCGGCTTCAGATTCGTATTTTTCAACGGTTTCACTGGTTATCTTTTCTAAGTTCTTCCATTTTAATTTTTCTCTTAAAACTATGTTTTTCTTGTAATCTCTGAGTTTGGAAATTCCCTTTCCATGTACAACTTTAACTTTTAGTAAATGACCCATCAATAGATAGTTGTCCATAGCAGCAGCAGCTACTTCACAATCATCGTTATTTTCAAATTTAATGAAACCGTAATGTCTAGATTTGTTGGTTTTTTTATTCTTAGCAATTTTACATTTAACAATATCACCAAATTGAGAAAAGTATTTCTTCAATTCTTGTTCTTCGAAACCAGCTGGTAATCTGGAGACATATAGAATCTTAGTTTCCTTCTTGCCACCATTCTTTCCTTTGACTTTATCTTTAGAACTATCAGTAGTTTCCAATTTCTTTAAAGTATGTGTGTTGTCATTAGTTTCGTCTTCGCTCTCTTCAAATCCTTCTAAAGCTTCTCCGTCATCAGAAGAACTCAATTCAGATACTTCACTCTGATTTTCAACTTCAGCATCTGAGGATGATGCGTTTTTGATATCCTTTTCTGTAATTTCTTCAACTTCCTTTTTACTAATTTTTCCGACCATTTTCTTTTTACTATGTATATATGACTCTATTAGTTGGTTTTGTTAGTTCCTTTCTTGTGTTTATTATAATTAAAACGCCTATAACAAGCTTCCTAAAAGGTAAAGAGCAACTTATTAATAACCTGAATTTTTCCTAAAGTCGTACTGAAATACATTCACTAGAATAAGCTATAAGTTACAAGTAACAGATGTAATGTTTAGGAGCCTAGAAAAAATCACAATCACACTGCAATTAAGTTATTATTATCAATCTGTTGGGAAAAGCTTACAAACAGTCGAAAGAAAGAAAAAGTAAAATAAAAACATAAAAAGAAACAGTATATATTTCCCAAAAGAGTAATTATGTTGCGAATATCGTGATGTAGTTGTAGCAAGTGGTGAATGAGAGAGAATAACAAAAAAAAGCAAAAAAAAAAAAAAAGATATTTATCATAAAGTCATGTGACTAAATACATTCCTTAAATCCATATTTTAAACATTCCCCCTTCAACCATAATTAAGATAGACATTCTAATGCTTAAATTAGAGATGGAAATTTTAATATATTTTGAGAAATAATAATTTAGCAACGGCTATAGAAAAGTTTATAGACCAAGAAACCAACAATTAAAATGACTTCCGGATTACATTTATATCTTAACTCAACCTCACCAAGAAGATTAAGTGTTTTGAAAAAAATACTAAATATTCTTGACCCACAACTGCCTATAAATATAATAACGCCCACATTTGAGGAAGATTTGGACAAGGCGCTGTTTGCCTCGAGCAAAGATTATTTAATGAAAACTTGTTCAATGAAATGCGATCAGGGAGTCATTGATAAAGTTATTGCACAACAGCAAAATACTATTACCCCTAAAGACGAATTAAAGAATACTAATGATGAAAATAAAGACATAGTTAGTGTGATAATATCAGCAGACACAATTTTAACTGACAAATTATATACCAGAGTTTTGGAGAAACCTAAAGATACTAATGATAACTATCACATGTTAATTAAGCAAATTGAAGATGGCGTGATTATTTGTTTAACCTGTGTAAATATAGTTGTAATAAAAAACCAACAAATAGTTCACCAACGAGAATTCCTTAGTGAGAGTAAAATATACTTGGATAAATCTATTTTACAAAATTGCAATTTAGAAAAGGACTTACTGAATAAACAGGATAATACATGCGTTAATGATCTTGAAAAAGAGAATTTTAAAACGGACTTAGTGAAAGCTTATGTCAATACAGGCGAGGGTCTGGATGCCGCCGGTGGCTTCAAAATCCAAGAATGTGGTAGCTTTATGATTAAAAAAATTGAGGGTGATTTTTATTGCATTGTTGGACTTCCATTTAATGAATTATTAACCAATTTGTGTGAAATTTTTGAAACATACAAGTAATTGTTGAATAAATATGATTTAGCCCAGCCATTGTAGCGTGCATATCATCTCATGACAGGATAATTTACTACAAAATTATATATACATATATATAAGCATTGTATTTGTTTAGCTTTTGCTGCAATTAATGAATGCTAGGGGCATTTAGAAATGTTTTACTTGGTTTACAATGATTAAATGGCAACGGCTCATATTCATTTTTTATTGCTGCAGCTTGCAGTGAATCCGATTTTACACTAGAAGCTAAGTCTAACATATCATGATCTTCAAGTTGGGAAGAACTTATTTGCAAGCCGTTGTAGTTAAAATATAAAATTTTGTCATTTGGATGTACATTTAATGACTTGGAACATGTTCTGGACTTGATATCATATTTTTTGTCAAAAGTTTTTTTCATGCTCTCATTTTCATCCTTAAATGAATTAGATTGTTTCAACTGTTCATCACTACCCTTGTTTTGACAGTTCAAAGAAATATTTGATATTAATCCACTACTATTAAATGATCTATAAGTGCTGTTTTCTTTTTTGAAGTTTGCCAGTTCTTTATTCAAGACTAAACTGAGTCTTTGCAGAATGTCTTTGTCATCATGTTTTAAAGAAAAACTATTGGATCTATGAAACAAATCCTTTTCACTAGGTCTTTTGCTTATATTGACAACACACTTATTGTCTTTAAGATCAAGTGATTTAATCATGCTCATTGTTGTAGAGATATCAAGCTTTTGTCCATTATTGATCCGATTCTCAAGATTTTGGAAAAGCTTTTTATCATCAACAGGCTTTTGATTGATGTTGCAAACTGAATCTGAATGTATATTATTTTGCTCTTGTTTGCAATGCAGATTATAGTTAGAAAGCATTTCTATTGATATTAGCTTTTAGTAATTTATAATTGTAGAGATCGTTAAAGTTGTGTAAAATTTTATTATGATATGAGTATGTTATAGCATTGGTTTGAATTAATGACTCTATTGTTATATTAAAGCAATCATTTGAGTAATTAATTGTTCATGTTTTAACAAATTGTACTAAAAAGAAGTAATATATTGATCTAAACTCTTAAGCTTAATACCCATAAAACAATTATTATAATAATAAAGATAAGAATGTTTTTTTTTAGATAGATGTGTTAATATACACTAAATTATGTATGAGATATATATCATCATAAATATTATTTATTCCCAATTTGAATTGATAAAGCATCTGAAATAGGAAAAAATTAATTATTTTTATTTATTATCAATTAATTACCCCATCTTTAAACACTGAAAAAAAAAAAAAAATAAATAAATAAATACACACCTGAAAAATGCTTTTTATTGACCACAAAAATATTTATAAGCAAACGGATATACATACTTAATAAGTAAACAAAAATAATAATAAATGTGTTACTTATATAACTCTTTCATAACAGATAATAGTATGTTTATATATTTATAAATAGATATAGTTCTACATAATACAGTGAAACTGTTAAAAGTCATTACACCTTAGGCTGCAAAGGTTTCCAGTTGTTCAATGAGGAACTCGAGTTTTTAGACTCTGATATTTCCTTTTCTGAAGACTTTTTATTTTCTGTACTTGTAGTGGAAATTGGAGAGCCACTAGCATTCTTAGGCTTCAATGTCATACCGAGATCAAATCCTGGTGGTAATGTTGATGCTTTCTGTACTCTAGGAGCCGGTGGGGTTGGAGGTTTAGGTCTATGGACTACGGCATCCAATGAAGATGATGTGTCATTGGATGTTTGCATAGTGTCTAAAGTTGATGCATGTGCTAGATTCCTTTTGGTTGGAACAGGGGGTGGTATAGGTCTAGAATTTTCACTGGCTACCGTATTCGAAGACTCAGAAACGTCTAACAAACTAGATTCTTGACTTAGCTCTGAGCTTTTATACTTGTTGATAATTTTATCTCTTGCCTCTTGATCAACAAAATCTACTTTTACTCTATATGCTGCATATATTGGTCTGTGATCACTGTACTTCAAGTTGGCATCACTGTAGCTTAATGGGCGGATGTCTTCACCCTTGTAAAGAATTCTGTCACACCATGAAGGTGTTCTTCCTTTTTCAGATGTATCATATAAAGAAGTTCCGATATCATATTTGTAAGTAGGTGCGAACTTTATAGTAGGCTCATTGAATCCCTTGAAGATAGTTTTTTTTATATGCTGCTGTTCATGCAATTGGTCATACTTCAACAATTTATTGAAGATTTCAATTTTATCAGACTCCTGTGATAAACCAGAGAGAGCTCTTCTTACAGATTCATTAGGTAAGTTGATTCTGAAATTCAAATCACCCAACCAGAAAATCTTGTCATGCATGTTAAGTGTTCTGCCTCTAGAAAACTTGATATTGTTATATATATTTTCATAATCAACACATCTTTCATACACTTGTTGCTGACCTGCTGCTAGGTGAGAGTTGACAAATGCAAAAGTAGTTGATCCAAAGGCAAATCTTATAGCAACACCACCTTTGTTACCTGTAATACCACCAAATCCTGTTTTTTTACTGCTTCCTTCAACTTCCTTAACCTTTTCCGTCATTGACTTTTTAATGAAAAAGAGCACCATCAATGATGACATTTGTTCAGTACGCAACATGACATAGTCATCATATTGTGATAGACATTTCTGTACTAAACCTTCCCAATATTTTAATTTAGAATAATCAGTGTTAAGAATAGAACCAGCGGATAACTCAATAACTTCTTGCAGTCCTAGTACTACCATGTCTGGTTTGAATTTATCACCGATAGGAAACAACCATGGGGTCAAATCAACATTTGGAGCACTGACATTGTTGCAGTTGTAACTTCCAATTAAAATGTTGATATTTTCAGAGGTGACATATTGGGACTTATATTCTGCTAACTTTTGTCTTATAAATTCTCTCTGTGGATCAACAATGGAAACAGGAATTTGTTCAGGAAGTTTACCCAAAAGTTTATCAATGTTGGATTGCTTTCCTTTGTCCATGAAATTGTTAATATACATTCTGCTAACAGATTTTGTAGCATCGGACAAAGCCCCAGCCAAGGACATCTTCCCCTTTCTTGTAAAACTAGATTTCAAAGCATTAGTACCGGTATATATTTGAGAAATTTGGTCACCATTATCTGCCCAAATAGTGTTATGCTTTGAAAAGAGATTTTCTGAAGAGTTGTCACCATTTAATCCATTGCTGGCTTCATTCATATTCAGGGTCATGTCCAATTCGTATTTTCTTAGAAGGTCTTTATCTAACAATTTGAAATCTAATAAAAATAATTTAAATACCGTATTAGAAATCAATTGTTGAATTAAATTAGTTCTGTCAAGACAGTCTAAACAGTTGACTCTAAAGACACCATTTTGTTCGCATATGAGTTTGTTATCTCTAACATCGTAGGCAAAGTATCCGCTCTCCATTAAGAAGTTATTGATTTTTGGTGATATTCTTTGAGCAGCGGCAAATCCATCTTGTGAAGTTTCTTTATGAAAGTCAAATTCTGTCATCTCCAATTCATTTCCTAGTGCAGATCCTGAAAATAGACTTCTGTATCTTCTAGTTAGCTCAATCTCTGAGCTTTTTGTAGATAACAAATTCACAATATTACAAGGTCCGTATTTGCTGCAGACTCTTTTGAAATGTGTATCAAAAATAGGTTGTGTAGCCTCCACTGATCTGTTCACAGTAACCTTTGGATTTAACAAAGCGGTATCTTGTTCCCAGAAACAAGGAACGGAACCTCTAATGATAACAAAAGCATAACAAAACTCCTTTGAATACATTATGAACTCTGTTTCTACTGAATTGGCAACGTTACCATCATCATCCATACCTCTGGACAAAAATCTAGTACCTGCCCTTTTCCATGATTGTTTTGAAATTATAGTTTCTGAAATTCTAAGGTTTCCAACATATGACATCTCGGTTTTGGCAAATCCTCTTATAACTACTGTTATAAACTTATTTAATTTTTGTTTTTCATCAATATCAGTTAGGTTCTCATAGTATTCCAAAAAGTCCTGCATCAAAAATGAGTTCCACATGAATTCAGTTTCAACAGTATCCATTTTAAATACATTCTTAGCAGACTCTTTAGAGCTACTGGTAAAGCCTCTCTTTTGCAAACTTAAAGTCAAGTTGAAGTCATTGCTATGATAAAAGGATCCATTTTCTAAAAGCTTTTGCAAATCTGAACATGGATGTTTGCCTTCCAACTGGCTGTTGCCATTGCTTTGATTTCCACTGTAGCCTGGCACATCATAGTCATAATAGTCATAGTCCTTATCATATCCACCTGAGGATGTGCTAGTGTTATTAGATGATGAAGAATTGGAGGATGGAGAACGGAAGTCTATAAAGTCATATCTGGAATCAGTCAAACAGAAAAATTTAACATTTCTAATAACTTCAACAGATTCATTAGGAGTAGGCTGTGCGATCCTTTGAGCATTAGTTATAAGACATAAGAAAATTTGGTTTTGTATAGTTATTAATCCCAAAAACCCTCTGATTGATGAAGAAACAAGTTGATAGTCGTGATTGTTTTGAGATATGTTAGTCTTGGCATGAATTTCTAATTTCACTGATTTACTATCTTGATCATTTTGTTGTATATGTAGAGTTGTATTATCAGTAGGGTCACGTAAAATATAAGTCCTAGACTTTTGTATATTGCTTAGATACAGTTCCATCATTGTTTTCGCTTAATGTAGTTTGCTAGTAAAAATAAATAAAAAAACAGATTTCTACAATTCAGGGAGTAAACTTGTATATACTAATTCCTTCCTTTTTGTATGTATACGTGTGTGTTTAGTAGACTTTTGGATGTCAGTTACACTAATGACAATTTTTTATTGGATTCTATTTTCTTTAAATTTTTTTGAGTTAACTAACAAGTTATAAATGCTTCCGTAATTTGACATAAGTTATTAATCTTGTTGTTTCTGTTTTATATATTTTGACAGCATTATATACATTACAAAGATCATAATTTAAACACAGCGTGATAACTACAAGAAAACTAATCTATTTGATATTATTATTTTTTTTTTACTTAAAAAAAGGGTGTTTAATAATTTAATAAAAAAAAAAAAAATTTTTTTTTCCTTTTTCTCTTGAAACAAATAAAAATAAATTAGAATAATTTCCTTCTCCTTCCGTCTTCTTCCTAGTTTATAAAAAAAATTAATATATAAATAAAACAATGATTCACGTGATAGATAGTCACGCCGTTTATCATATGACTAAAAAATAAAAAACAAAATCATATTTGTTAGCTGCATAGATATTATTTCACATACACACACGTTCTAAATTGAAAAGATAAATATAAATATATGCCGTAGAGTAAATTACAATTAACTATTTATATACATATGTAATTGTTTATTGAAACTATCTCAATTTACAACCACTTTTTCGTTTGTTATATATATATATATATTTCCTTTCTGAAGAGCAACTAAATAGAAACAAAACAGTTAATAGCTTATTTCTTCAAAATGCTGTTTAAACCATTGATAACAGAGTTCAATGAAGCATCTCCGACATCTTCATTGGAAGCAATACCCCAAACGTAGTTAGTCTTACCGTTCTTAGTGTATTGCAAGTGGACGTATGAAACGGCCTTAGAGTTTCTACCTTCAGTTAAAGCATGTTCAGCGTAGTTCTTGATTTCCAAGTTTAAGTCCATCCAGTCATTGATGGCATTGACCAAACAGGACAAGTGACCAGAACCTTCAGCCTCAAGAGTTAACTTAGTTGGAGAAGAAGTAGCCTTTAATTCTACAGACATATTCTTAATCTTACCATCAGCAGCAGACTTCTTAGTTTCGCAGTTGACAATTTCCCAAGCACCCTTGTTTTCACCGGATTGGTCAAAGAAGTAGGTATCCTTGAACAACTGGGTGATTTCATCGGACTTCAATTCTTTACCTAATGAATCGGCAGTATCTTGAACAATCTTGGAGAATTCAATTTGTAATTGTCTAGGTAGATCTAAGCCTAAGTTCTTTAAGATGACCCAAGCGGCACCACCCTTTCCGGATTGAGAGTTAACTCTGATAACGGCTTCGTAATCTCTACCGATATCCTTAGGATCCAAAGGTAAGTATGGAATTCTCCATCTTTGACCAATAGGATCTCCGTTTTGTTGTCTTTTAGATTGGATTTCGAAACCCTTCTTGATGGCATCTTGATGAGAACCAGAGAAGGCACATACAACCAAGTCACCACCGTATGGGGCTCTTGGTGACACAGGAACCTTGTTACATCTTTCAGCAACATCAATGACTGAGGTCAAGTCTGAGAAATCCAAGCCTGGAGATAAACCTTGGGTGTACATGTTCAAGGCAACTGTGACCAAATCGACATTACCGGTTCTTTCACCGTTACCAAAGATACAACCTTCAACTCTATCGGCACCGGCCATCAAGGCCAATTCAGTAGCGGCAACACCGCAACCTCTATCGTTGTGACAGTGAACAGAGATGCTGACTTTTTCTCTTTCTGAAATATGTGTTCCGAAATATTCAATTTGATCAGCATAAACATTAGGAGAGGCAACTTCAACAGTGGCAGGTAAGTTGAAAATTATAGGAACTTCAGTTGAAGGTTCCCAAGCC
Source organism: Hanseniaspora jakobsenii (assembly GCA_030573515.1). Lineage (NCBI taxonomy): Eukaryota > Fungi > Ascomycota > Saccharomycetes > Saccharomycodales > Saccharomycodaceae > Hanseniaspora > Hanseniaspora jakobsenii. The sequence continues at coordinate 175,615 of JAJMDK010000002.1, forward strand.
TTTTTAACAGCCTCACAGATCTCAACGGCAAACTCTACAGGAGTGTCACTGAAACACTCTGGAGAGAATTCCAATTGCCAGATAGTACCTTGTTGTTTTGGATCATCCTTGGTCAAGGACTTGACAAGCTTAGTGGCTTCAACGGCCTTCTTGATGGCTTCCTCTTGGGACATGTTGAAAACAACATCTCTGAATAAATCACTGGTGGCCAAGTAAACATGAATGGTTGCCCTCTTGGCACCAGTCAATGATTCCACAGTTCTTCTGATCAAGTGTTCTCTGGACTGCACTAGACATTGGATGGTGACGTCATCTGGACAGTTTTCAACAGCATATCTGGTGAAATCAAAATCAGTTTGAGAAGCAGAAGGGAAGGAGACTTCAATTTCTTTGAATCCCAAATCCAACAACTTGTGGAAATATTCCTTCTTTTGTTCAATGTTCATAGGATCAGGCAATGATTGGTTACCGTCTCTCAAGTCAGTAGACAACCATCTAGGAGCCTTGGTGATAGTCTTGTTAGGCCATTGTCTTTTTCCATTCATTTGCGGAACAGTAGGACCTGGTCTATACTTTGTAGAAGGATCTTTTAGCATATTTTTATATTGCAATTGTATAGGAGGAATAGAGGTTTTGTTGCTGTAGGAGTAAGTTCTATATTGCTGAACCATATTATAGGCAGCAATACCACTGCTAGATATTCTATATTTGTTTAAGATTCTAATGTTTTTACATCCATTAGATATGATTTTGTTAGATTTTTGTATATTACACAACATTTTTATTTTTTTTTATTTTTATTCAGAAACTCTGTTTGTTTGAAACTCAGAGATATTCAAGTACAATTGGTTTTTGTTTAATTTTTTCTTATATTTAAAGGTAATTATTAACCTAATCAACATATATGACAGCTATAATACTTATTTATATATAAATTAAGTAAAGAACATATTACTAATTTTCAAATAAAGTGAGTCATTAAATACAAAATCAAGTTAAATATCTTGTCTTGATATGTATATATATATTATATAGTTATTTGAATAATCACTATTTATACTTAGTATATTAGTCATTCAACTTTTTAAAATTATAAAGGTAAAGAAAATAATAATTTTTTCTTTTCTTTTCTTCTAGGTAATAAGTTTTATTTTTTTTGTCTATTGTAATATATAATTAACTACTGCGTAAATTGTTTTACCGGGCCGAGTGTTAGTTACATACATATAATAAAAATTATTATTATTATATAGGTTAAAAAAAAATTATCAACAACAAAGAGACAAAAAAATATATATATATATTTCAACTTATAAGCAATAAATTTTATTTTGCTTTCTTTTTCTTTTTTTTCTTTTAAAACATTATTCGTTACAGCTATTTCTAATTATTATTTATTAGTGTTATTACATTTCTGATATCCATTTCTCCAATAACTCTACCCTCTTTCTCTCTTTCTCTTTGTATTGTTTATATTATTTTTAAAAAAAATAGATAACACGTGATATATATATATATGTATTATTAGTATTTAAATCAGGTGATATATATATATTCAAATAAAAAAATCAATCCTTTTTGTTATTATTATAGTAATGATCTCTTTTATAATAACTAGTAAAAATTATTATATGATTTTCATTGTTTTTTATTTTTATGTTACACGTTAACATGTTTAAAATAAACTTAAAGTGTATTAAGTAGCACACTATTAATATTATGCAATACGTTATTATCAATTTGAAAATACAATTACCCTGACATATTTTTATTTCTACTTAATTAATATACACACGTGATCTATGTTTTTAATATTAATATTTTTTCTAGGTATTTGTTATCATAAGAGATATAAAATAATAATAAAAAAAGATAATATTACCTAATTCAGTAATAACATAAAAAATAAAAAATTTTAAAATTTTCTATACAAAACATGGATTTTTTTGTTATTTTTTTTTTTTCTACCACAGTTTTTTTTTTTTCTTTCTTATAGATACTTTATTTCTTAATTTTTTATTTGTATTTTACAAATTCACACACTTCATCTTTTCTTCAATTATGTTTTTATAATTTTGATTCTTGTTCTTAAATACTTCTGTTTACTTTCTCTATACTCATGAATAGCTACATTGATGACATACAAACATAAGTGATTTTACCTTGTTAATGTAATATGGACATGAGTTAATTGAAGAAAGTGTGTGTATTTAGTCACAATATTATATTAAGGGTACTAAAAAAAGAATATATCAATGCAACCCAATATTAAATTTTACATCTGTACTCCTGTATAATGGATTTTAAAAACTTTTTGAATAGAAGTAATACCAATTCTAAAAACAACAATAGTAGTAATAATAATAATAACAACAATAACAATAACGGCAATATTAATGACAATACCAATATAACGGATGACACTCCTGCTATTCTCTTAGAGCAGTTGGCTTATATCGATACGTTCATGCCACAACTGGAAGAAGATATCATAACCAATAATAATAACAATCACAATATTAATAATAATAGTCAACCTCGTCAGCAGCAGCAACATCAACAACACCAACAGTCAGACAGTAACAGCAATAGGGGGTTAACACCGCATCAGCAGCAGCAAAATGATTTCAATGATGCCTTTGATCCTTTATCAAACTTTTTATCCAGTGCTCTAGATGATAGATTGACTGAAGAACTGAAAATATTTGCAGATGAATCCTTTATTTTCCCTGATGAGGACAAACCAGAATATCCTGCCGACAACAATGATATCAATAACATCAACAGCTCTGTGTCTGCCTTGTTTCCTCTTAACTCTCCAAGCAACTTAAATAACACTGGCAATGAACATAGAGACATTTTATCTAACAAAAGACAAAAAACAAGAAAGGATTTAAGAGGTAAGAACTTCAAATCCTCCTTTGAAAATGACGATAATAAGGCCTTTTTAAAAAGACATAACAATGGCAATAACAATAGTAATAATAATAACAATGGTCGTAACAAGGCTAAATCACCACTACAGAATGAACTTCTACCTCTTAACTTCAATTACATTTCGGGAAACAATAACTTGCAACAAGTTGAAACTATAGATTCTACTAACAACAACAGCAATAGTCAATCATATACCCCATCAGTGCATTCCATACACTCTTATCATCAGAACTCTGTAGATGCAAACAGTCTAGTAGGAACAGCTATGAACCAGAGTTCCACTCATCTCATACAGAATATACCTTTAGAACAACAGATTAGAAACACCAGCATCTATGATCTCTATTTGTTTTTCCCACCTGCTCTGCAGCAAAGGTATAATGTTTTATTGCAGCAAATTGTTCAAGAAAGAGAGTCTGCGGATAATAGAGAAGATATGAATCAAGGTTCTTCCAGTCCATCCTTGATCAGCAAGTGGGAGAAATCCTTTAGTGATGAAGAAATTGCCCTTTTGTTGCTGTTCAAGGAACACTACCTGCCACAGCTGCCTGTTAGTCTGATACAATATGATCAGTTCCAAGATGCAACAAACTTGGAAGCACAGCTCTATAAAGTTTTAAATATCATTGTCAACAACGAATCATCACTCTCAACTAACAGTTCCAGCGATCATATGGCTAATAACAGCAATAGCCTCGGTAACAATGATGAAACTAATTCAGGATTAGAACGCCCCGTTCAGCAACAACAAAGAGAAACAGAAGAATTGTTTAATAAAAACGAAAAGGCAG